>JAVCKT010098367.1:0-10798 GCA_032273925.1 Rhynchotus rufescens
TTTGGAATTTGATCTTCTCTTAAATAATGCCATGGCCAGCTGTACTTTCATCTGTCTGCCTTCTTATCCCTGTGCTTATACGGAATAAGAGCTCAGTCACATTTAGATGTAAGGATACCTTGAAAATCCATTTTCCAATGTAATTAAAGAAATGCATTTGAAATGAAATAGTATTTTCAAATTTATATTTTTCTCAATTTCATTGACCTTTTGAATTTATTTTTTCCCATACTAATATAGCTTCATATAACAGAACTTGGGTCTGTTTGAAGCTGTTTGAAGCATGCAGATGAAGAGCAGCTCAATGTTACCATGAGGTGGGTGTTTTGGACCCTTTAAGCAAACAACCAGAACCACAAAAACTAGCATTAAAATGTCTTTGGGGAAAAAAAGATCATTGTATTTTTTTCCTCAGATCTTCTGCTTTAAATTAAGTCATTTAAATTGTTCAGGTGAACAGCTGTCTCATATCTGCTTTATTTTCTTACTGCTTTAGTGTCAGAAGCATTTTATGAGTGAGACTGTCTTCATATGTTTATACTATTAAAATTATGTTTATATTTGGAGATTAGAGATTTTGTATTGAAAGTAACTTTGCAGAACTTTGGGGAGTTAGTCAAGCCCCTTTTTTAGGTTACTGACAGGGCAGGAGGATCCGTTCTGAGTGTGAGGCTTGGGGCTAGATGGGCAAAGTGTGAGGCTGAGTGTGCAAAGTGTGCAATAAGCCGGGCACCTTCAGGGCCTTTTCCACGAAAACGCAGCTGAAACGCGCCGAACCGCTCCGGATTAATCTTTAATTTTGCATTGCTTATGCAGCAGCTGCTCTGCAGAGACCTCGCTCGCTGCGCTGCCTCTGTTTGGGCATCACACGTGGAAATAAATCACCTCCTGCTGCAGGGCCAAGGGAGGCAGGGGGCTGGGGTGCAGATTAGCTGCCATTCACTCATGTTTACTGCAGGAACAGGCGCGCGCCGCGGCGGCGGGCGGTTCGTGAGCGCGGTGGCTGCAGGAGCCGTCCATAAATGAATGGAGATAAAACAGAATGCGAGTTTGCTGCTGCTGGAAGGAGGCACGATAATATCCAGCTCCAAGGTGATGGAAGTAGCCTGCTATTTTGCTAATTGTGCCGAGTTACCAGATGGGGCATGCTGCGGTATCGGCCTGTTTCCTGCTCTGCGCTTGCTGGTAATGTTACATTTGTGACTGACAGCTCTGCTGCTTGCTTCAGTCTCTGCCTTGCTCCGGTTTATTTTGTATTTTGTTGGCACGTGGTGGCTTTGCTTTTCCTGACCGGCGGGTGGGCTCCAGCCTCAGGGCACCTCCAGGACAACCCTGGTAGGAACACATCAAAAAATGAAATCTAGTGACCTGCTTCGCCTTGCTCAGGGCACCTGCTGGTCCTTCCTTGAGGAAAGGTGATGAGGGTTTCCTCACCCACTGCACATCCAGAGCACGAGCCTGAGCCAGCACTTTGATACAGCAGCCCACTCAGCTCTCATGGCCCAGCATGATCCAGGGTCACGTCTCGTTGAGTGTCTTGCTCTTTCCTAGCTAGAACCCCCAGTTTGCATGGGGGACAGTGAAGTGAGGAGCAGAGCGCACACCGCGTGCTCGTCAAGAGTCTGCAGCTTGTGTTGATGACTTGTTGAGCGTCACATGAAAGATGTGCCATAAACAGAAAGGCTTTTAGGATCTCTCCTGAGGTAGGGTGATGCTGGTATTAGCTTTAAATATGCCCTTGTTGACCCTCACATTCATTTTAGCAAAAAAGAAAAAAAAGGAGAGAAGAGGATTGATGACAGCGTCCAGTGCAAGGTCTTGTGGCAGCAGTTTGTCTGCTGCTTCTTAGCACTGGGAAAAAATCAGGCTTCTTTGAGCTTAAGATACCCATTTAGCAGCATGTACCCCCCTCATCAGTGATCAGTGAATTCCCTCAGCAGAGGAGACCACAGGGTTCCAGTGAGAACACGATTGCTTCTCCTGTGTGCTGCTTGCTGCAGAAAAACATGAGCTGCTGTTGGTTCTTCACAGTATTCCTGAGCGTACGAACACGTGAGCTGAAATCCCGCTCGAACAATACGCCAGAGTTACCTTTGCTAAGGTAAGAGGCAGTAAGCCGGGCTTGGGCTTGTTGGGGCTTTCTGTAGTCCTTGCTGTTGCCTCCAAATTCTGCAGCAGCAGAGCCTGCTCGGGGGGATGAGCCCCAAAAGCAACAGCAAGCACCGTCCAGCTGCTTCAACACTCTCACTTGGTTTATCACAGATGAAAATTCACATTTCCTCACTTAGAGGCTTGCTTGTTTGGTTATTTTTCCCTGGAAATTTACCTTCTGTTGCGGTCAGAGGATTTGGAACTTCAGATTTTTTCACTTCTTTTTTCTTTTAATCTTCGCAGTTGAGCCAAGTTTCTCACCTTGTCTAGATTTTTCTTGTAACAGTTGGTAATAATTCTCAGTAACTTCATCTTCCTGCTGCCTTTTCATAATGAACTAAGGAAGCAGTTTTAAAGAAAACGGGTGTTTTTTGTGTATTTTCAGCATTGTGTGACTGGCTAATGCAGGTTTACAGCAGAATTTGTTTGGCATTCACTGTGTGACTAGATCTGAGGGCTGCGATGGCAGCTTCCCCGTCCATCGTGCAGCTTTGAGCCCAGTTTCTCAGTGAATCTATATACCTATATATAGATATATCCATATCTATATAGATATAGATAGATATATAATCTTTAGATATATATATATTAAAATATAATATATATTTATATAATGTATTATATATATTTTTTAAGAAGGAACTAAAAGGAAAGTCTGTCCCATGTGTGTGGTTAAAGTTGGTGGCATCTGCCTAAAAAATAAAAAGATTTAAAAATAAATAAATAAAGACCACCACCAGGAGGATAATTTCCTGTGCCAGGCAGTGCACGACTAATAGAAAAGGCGGAAAGGAAAATCCAAACCTGACCTTGCTCCGTCGAAGCAATCAATTTAATGTGATTAATGTAAATTATTGTAAGTGGGGAAGGCTGTGGCGTTGCAGGGCGCTTTCACGTCTCGGGTAATTTTTTGATTAAATTTCTGTAGGTTGTCAAACTGTAACTGGGGAAGGGGAGGAGGGGAACTCATCCCATCTTAACAGGCTAAAGGATCCGGGATCCGGCCTGGAGCATCCCGGGAGCTGCCGAGACGCTCATGAGGAGCCGGCGCCGGCAGCAACGTGCGGGGAGAGGAAGGGAGCGAGCGCCGAGGGCGTCCGGAGAGATGGGTCAGCCTGGGCCGCCGCTGCCCTCGGAGGTTTGGATCCTTCCCGTGCTCCGTGGCCGCCAGCTGGGGGGTGCTTGGGGGCTGCCGGCGCGATGTTCCTGCACCCGAAATTAGTATTCAAAATAATTTGCAGAATTATAAAATGAGGGAGAGTGATGCAAAGGGGGTGGAGGCGACTGGAGAGCGTCGCTAGGCGGCTGGCAGGTTAAGTGAAGACGAGCTGGGGCTGTTAAAGCAGCTGTAAGTTGAAGGTTGGCTGTCTGGACAGCAGCGGTTTGGTGGCGCTCGTGCCCCGCGTGGCTGTCGAGGGAGCTCTCCTTATTTCACTTGCATTTCTCTTTGTTTTCCTCTTCAGCCCTATCTCCTTCCATAGCCATATTTTAAGTCAATGATCAACTTATGTTAATTTTTAGGAGATTTTTGCACATCTCTCATTCAACTTTCAGTGCCGCCTGCCGTTAACGCCAGTAGCAGAGGCTTCTGCTGTCGAGATGGCTTCATCACTAATTGAGGTCAAGGCTTTGAACCTCATGTTTCCTCATCTTGCAGTGTTAATTCTCAAGGTATACAAGAAGTGGCACTTAATCCTTGTAAAATTGTCTATCTGATAATATTTGCTGCTCTGCTTACAGGGATCACGTTAACGTTTGCTCAGTGCATGAGCATCGCGTTACTTTGCCTCTTTTGTAGCATTTGTAATTCCTTTCAGTTCATCCAAAAGCTGGAATTCTCCTTCTCTTCCATTGTCTCGTTGACCTGATCTTGCAGTTGGTCTAAGTCTGTGAAGTCACATGTGTTTCTTGGTTAGTAATAAAAAATCCTAAGAGTTTGGTATCATAAGAGGTGTCGTAAGACACCTGTCAGTGTGAGGAACGTCTTGCCCCGTGTGGTGGTCTCCGCACCTCAGGAATCCTGTAGCCTCTTTGGGGTGTCCTGATGCTTCCGCTCCAGCTGAGGTACGTCAGGAGATGCCAGGACACGGATGATCCAGTTCCTGCTGTCCTGCTGGGCATCTGAGCAGGTTGTCCCAAGGCCTGCAACAGATACCGCGCTCAACAAGTCTGTTTTTCATATCGACTTCCAGAATAGTTGCGTGGCTGCGTTGCTTAAATTAGCATTGGCATTAAATTAGTCTCATCCTTGCTGCGCTGCCTTGCCTAGGCCCGTGCCAGCTCCTCCTGGACTATGATCCTTTGTCCGTTGGCTAAAATCAGGTTTTGTGCTTCCTCACCTCATTCCCTTCTTCAGGTTGGGAGTTCTGCATCATTCCTCAGCACGCTGGGAGCGCTGAGGGTATCAGGAAGGACCCGACTGACGATTTTCTTGAAGAGCTCTGCTTCTTATTTATAACCAAGCGGTGATGCGATAAAAGCGTGAGCGTTCGGGGGTTTATTCTTCAGGTAAAATAAGCAGCTCGCAGTTATTCTTGGATACTGAGTAGAGCGTCTTGTTTCCTGCTTCCTTCCACAAGAGGTTATGCAACACTCAAGAAATGCTCTGATTAAAGGCAGCCGCACTCCCCTCGCCCGGACAAACCTGTCGCCGCGGCGGAAGGGCAGCTGGTGCTGCCGTGTGCAGTGACGGGGACCCCGAGAGCCCGGGCACGCACAGCCCCGTGCCCGGCTGCCCTCCTGCTGCGCCGCACGAGCGCCCGGAGCAGAGGCGCTGGCTCAAACCGTGCAAGGGTTTGGTGTGTGCTCGTGGCCGGCGCCTCCGCACAGCGTTTGGCCTTAAAAGACTTTCCAGCTCGGTGTGTTCTTCGGGAAGCCGCTGAGTTTCTGCTGTGGCTCTGCTGGTTTTAGCTGAAACCTTTTACTGGGGATGGCAGTGCCGTCCCGAGCCAAGAAACAGCTTCTCGTGAGGACTCGCCCTGCGCCACGCTGCACTCACTGATCTCCAGCTTTATTCCAGTAAATCCTTCACTTCCTCAGTGCGACCAGTCGCCCTGTTCGGAGTTGGTGCCTCTCTCAGCAGTTGTGGCAACCCCGTGCTTTGCTTTTCCGTGGCATTCAAGCATGCACAGAAGCACATTGGGGACTTGGGGGACAGATTTCTTCCCGTTTTGCACCATGTGCCCATGCCACAGGCTCTAAAGCCTTCTCCCAGGGAGCAGCATGTGCAAATGAACAACAGCGCATCTGCTAATTGTGCTAACAGATGGAAATGGGGGAAAAAAATTTTTTCTAATGCTAGAAGTATTTATAGAAGCCCTTGCCCATCTTTCATAACGCTTTGATTATGGGTGGAGCCCCTTTCTGGTTCAGTTAAGCTTCTGCAAATGGTTTAACTTGCTAAAGCCGTGGAAGAAATGCGGGTGCTTCAGCACTTGGATTCTGCATGGCTCTAGGCAAAGCAGCAGCTCAGAAGTGACACTTTCCTGGTTTATTCCTTGGCAAATTGCGCTGCTTTGAAACTTCAACCTGGGCAGGTTGCCGAAAGGCAGCAGGAAGGCCCACGGGCCTCACCAGCCTCCGGTGCTCGCGGAGCAGCACCCGGAGCGGCCGCTTTACAGAGCCCGGCGCGGGCAGCTCGGGTTTCCTCCGCCCATGTAACCTATCCCGGAAGGTCGGAGATCCCCAAGGCATTTCCTCTCTTGGGAACGAGCGGCATCCTCCTGGGGACGTGTTGCTAGCACAGCCTGAGAGGCCGGGATGGCTCGGATGGTTTTCCCAAAGCGCAGCCCTTTGCAGGGGGAGCAGCCAGACACGCGGGGCCGCCCGCTCCATGGAGCTCCATAGGCTCCGCGCCCTTCCCCATGGCGGGAAGGGAGATGTCCAAGGAGCAGGAGCAAGGAGGACTTGGCCACATCCTGCACGGTGTGAAGTGCTGCCTGCCAGCAGCTGGTATATGCTGGATAATGAACCAAAGCTGCCTTTTTAGCTCTATTTCATTTTACTGGGTAGGTTCCTACTGATGTATTGGTAAAACCATTCCCAAAAGAGAATGTCCTGTTTTCCAAAAGCTTCATCATTCTTAAGTGCGAAAGGATCTTAGAACTTAAGTACATGTGCCAATCGATACGTTTCATATGTGTGCTTGTCTGTACTTCTGTGAGGGAATTCTCAGACACCCCTAATCTGGGATCAGCGCCGTCCTGGCAGGGCACTCAGGAGGTTTTTGGGCTCAGGGTAACACACACTGTAGCAGCAGCATTTTACAGCCTGCCTGCGTTTAGGTGCTTCATTGAGCTTGTTGCCGTGCCGGAGGATCAGTTGACCATTTGAGAGGTGAGTTGTTCCAGCAACACGAGGCTTTCCATTGGGAAGCCGGGAGCGGAGCTGCCCGCTCGCTGGGGATCTGGCAGAGCCCGTTGGCCGCGGGACTCCGTGGAGCTGCTCCGGCTGCACCGCGGCCTTCCCGAGCGCTGGGTCTGGAGCATCCAGCCCTGCTGAGCCCCGCTGCCCTGAGCTCGGCTCTGAGCCTCTGCCGCGCAGCAAGCAGCAGCTCTGCTGGCCCGGGGCTTCTGCCTCTGCAAAGCAGCCTGCCTTTTACTCACCTCCGTAACGCCCCTGCGTTACATGCTGTGGTATGTATGGAACACTACGCGTGGGGCAGTGCTCTGCCTGACTTGCTCTGATTTTTATTTATCTGAGAAAATGAGTTTTGGTGCTGTGAGAAAACACTAATATGGAAAATATTCACAATAACCATTAAACAAGGGGGTTCTGGCATCATTTGTTATTATTATTTGCTATTTTAATTGTATCCGGGTAGTCGGTGGCCTGTCAGAGCCCAATAGAAATGGGAAAGGTTCCAGGTTTGGTTTGGTGTCTTAGGAGACCCGAGACAGCCCGAAACCTGGGAACTGCTCAGACACATCATTTAGTAGCAGTTAGTTCAAAAACAGTGTGCCCTGATCCTCAGGTACCAGAGCCACCCTCGGACACTGGAGCTGCCCAGCACGTGCCTGATGCTGAGGAGTCCAGCATCTTCCTGTGTTCTGTGTGTAATGAATGCTTGTAATTTGCACCATCTGGTTTCATTTCAAAGCACAGATTCCTTGCTCTCTTGAGGAAAACAACATTGTGGTGGTGGTGGAATTTCCCTTAAGTTTGCTAATGTCGTTGTTCCCCCTGCAATAACATTTCTGGCCTTAAACCATCTTCCAGAGCTGCAGAGCAGCTTAACTCGCTCCCTGGACATCCAGGCCCGGGCAGCGATTCCCGCTGTCCGTCGTTCCCGGCTGAGCGCGGCTCTGCTTCCCCCTAGGAGGACTTTCGCAATAAAGTTGAAGACTACATGAAGCGCTACGCGAGATGATGAAGGGCGGCGGGTGGCAGGACCTTGGCTTTCACACCGTAGACTTGTCTTGAACTTCAGCAGCAGCAGCCCAACCAGCCCGGGTTGTCCCAGTCCTGTGTCCATGTCGTTCCGAAGAAGAAAACTAACTCCATAACCTGTCCATGTGAAGCGGAGAGGGGGGCCTCGATGCGGCGAGAGATTGTGTATGTTGGTCGAAACCAGTTGTTTGCTTACTTTTAAGATGTTTACTCTTCCGAACTGTACTGTATATCCTGTTGATGAGATATGCTTGAGAACTTAAGAGAAATCACTATTGGAATTGTATTTACACTTTTTTTTTTTATTATTTCTTCTTGCCTGATTTTGGAGGGGAGGAAAGCACAAAGCGAAGAACCCAAGCAGCAGCCGAGCCAGGGCCGCTCGGAGCCGGTGCTGACGGGGCGTCGCGGGCAGCGCGCGGTGCCTGCGGCCACGGCCAGCAGCCCCCATGGGCTTTGCTGCAAGCACCCAAGTTTCACACGGTAATTTGGGGCTCCTGTGTGGGCTGTGGTGTTTTTCCTTCCTATTCATTGTGTGGAGCAGCTGAAAGAGAGAGAAGCTAACCCCTAACTTAATAAATGTGTAGTATTAGCTAAAATATAGAGAGAGTTCAGTGCAAATGCAGCGAAGGGGCCTTTTCTGGTAGCCGCTCGGCGCATGGACGGCAGCAGCCCAGGGTTCTGCGTGTGGAGCCCGGCCCGGCCCGACACTCTGCCCGGGGTCACCCCTTTGTGCCCCCAGTGAGGACAAGGGTGTCCTCATTGATGGACACGCTCCACCAAGGATGGGCCCAGGCCCCATCCTGCCCACGGCCTCGTGTGCCCCGTGCCAGCCGTGCCCCAGGCTGATCCCCTCGCAGCGCCGCACGCCCGGCCCCAGCAGCACCGACAGCCGCGGCCCCGTTTGTCACCTCCTTTATTGAGGAAAAGCCTCGAGCTCGCCCCACTCTGCGCCGCGCCGCCCACGCACCCCGGGCACGCGGGGGGCGCCCCCGAGCCCGCGGCGCTACACGCCGCCCTGGCTGCGCTTGCTGCGCCACACGACGAGCGCCGTGGCCAGCAGCGTGACGAGCACGGGGCCCGCGATGAAGGGGCAGAGCACCGTGGCCGGCGGGTCGCGCAGCGCCCGGCCCGACTGCGAGCAGTTGCGGAAGTAGTGCCGGTGCACGGCCACGAAGAAGTCGTCCACCAGGCGGTTGGGCCAGTAGCAGGCCAGCTTCTCGGCCAGCAGCGCCGTGCAGTTGGTCAGCTCGCCGTAGGTGCTGCGGGGACACGGAGAGGCCACGGGGCCGTCACCACCCACACGGGGACGGCACCGAGCGAGCAGAGACACAGAGCAGGCGTTTGCACCACACACACTGCCCTCCCTGCTCCACGAACCCCTAAGAGCCCACTTGCAATGACCGCCCCCATGCCCACCTCCATGCCCATCTCCTTCTCCATGACCAGCTCCCCATGCCCCACTCCCCCTTGCCAGCTTCATGCCCAGCTCCCTGCCCATGCCCAGCTGTCGCCATGGCCGATGCTGCAGGACCACAGCACATCCCAGCAGGACAAGTTCGGGAGAGCTGCCCTGTGCCCGTGTCCCCGCCGCAGGGCCCCACGCTGGGACAGGGAGCTCCGGTCACACTTGTGGCCCTGGCAGCAGCTCCTGCAGCCGCCGCCTCCCTGGTGACCGAGGGCACGTGGGAGCGCTGGTGCTCCGTGCCCGGAAATAGCGAGGCTCCGGGCTCCTGGGAAGGGCCTCTCTATATATATACATATTTATAAATATACAGAGATAAATAGATACAGCTGCTAAATCAGACACCCAGAGCAGTGAAAGGCCAAGGAGCCCTGGCCAACCCCTTGCACCCTAAGCCCGTCACCCAGGGGAGTTTTGCTGGGCCCTTTCCTGGCAACACGCAGCTCGGGGCAAGTGGAGGGGCCCTGGGTGCCCGGGGCGGCGCAGGCAGAAGGGCCTGGGGTGGGGGGGGGGAGCTGCCTCCTCTCCTGGCGCTCCTGGCTGGAGGGGGCAGCAGGAAGCCCTCCAGGAATGACCGGCGGTTCGGGAGGCCTGGGACTGCCGCCCCGCTGTAACTCCCCAGCGCTGCCCGTGCCGGCTCCCGCGTGCACCACAGCGCTGCCCCGTGCCCAAATCCCCGCTGCCGCGGGAGGGAGGCTGCGGCGGCTGGGCCGTGGTGGCCACAGGGGCAAGCGGGGCTGCCCCCTCCCCAGCGCCGGCAGCAGCCGGACCCGCGCACGGCACCCGGGCCCTGGGGACAAACACCAGCCCTGCCCGCGGAGCCGGCGCTGCGGCATGGGGGACACCAGGTCGCTGCATCCTGCTCGAAACAGCTCTTGGCTGCGGGAGAGGAGGCAAAAACCGGGAAGCACCTGGGCTGAAAGACTCCCTGCAAAAATCTCTGGCAATAACACATACATCTAAACCCGGCCCACCAAGGTGCTGGGGAGCAGCCCCTCAGGCAGCTCTGGCTGTGCTCCGTCTGCACGTGGCCCTTCCAGAGGGATGCCCTGGATGCAAAGGCGCCTCCAGGTCGGGCTGCGGGGCTCCTCGCCCAAAGGGAGGCCCTCCACACAGCCAAACACAGCAAGATCAATGAGCCAGGAGCACCGTTACTGCTTCCTACCATTGCAGGGAAGAAAAAAAAAATGCATCCTATAAATAGGATTAATAAACTGCAATTAAAAACCCTGCTGGGACAATTCTTTCTTCCAGATGTCCTCCTCATGACATGCTCAGCTGAGCTCTGGACCTAACGGATGTTCCCTGTTTAAATGAGCAACAGGCAAGAAATCCCAGCTCTGAGCACGAGTGTGACGCAGGCAAAGCCTGGAGATGGTTCCCTTTCAAATCTCCTTCTCAAGAAGGTTTCAAGGAGTAAAATTCCTCGGTGGGGCGAAGACCTGGAGAGGAAGGAGGGCTCTAGCTAGGTGTTTTATTTCCAGGGCTTGGTGTTTCACCCAGTGAGATTAAAGTCCTTCCCTCCAAAGCTGGATAGGAGACCTCCAGCTTTCCTAGCCCATTTCATGAAGGGAAAACCAGGCTGAGTCCAAGCTGCGTAAGCACGTTGGGTCCTGGCTCTGTGGCTGCTCTGGACTGGGGACAAGCAGGTCAAGGGAAGGGATCCTGCCCCTCTGCTCAGCTCTGGGGAGGCTGCACCTGGAGCACTGGGGGCTGTTCTGGGCTCCCCAGGACAAGAGGGACGTGGAGCTTCTAGAGAGGGTCCAGTGGAGGGCAACAAAGATGATTAAGGGA
>JAVCKT010098368.1:0-10798 GCA_032273925.1 Rhynchotus rufescens
CTCCCTGGGCAGCCTGGGCCAGGGCTCGGGCACCCTCCCACCAAACAAGTTCTTCCCCACGGCCACATGGAGCTGCCTGGGCTTCAACTTGCACCCATTGCCCCTTGGCCTGCCACTGGCCACTACCAAGAAGAGTTTGGGCCCATAAAGGACAACATTAAGGTGTGGTAAGTACGAAGACATGAGATCCTCCCTTGTTGCTGTAGAGCGACCCAGGTGCAACTGAATCCATGGAAGAGGCCAAATCTATTTTGCTCTTACTTCTTGTTTGATGCTTTCCCCAGGAGAGTTTGAGGAACACTTCAAATCTCTAAGGATTAAAGCCACTTCTGGGGCAAAACTACATTGAATACTACAAATTCTTACAGTTACTGCTGTATTATTAGTGTATTTGTGTCATTACATAAGATTTAAGTGTGTATTACTCATGTGGACTTTCTGGAGTTAAAAATACCTTCAAAGTTCAAAAAGAAATATATCATTTTCTACAACTAATACATACATGATATAGGGGAGATAAGAGACGTGCTGAAGCTTTAGTATGGACACAAGTCCACAGTAGAGAATGAAGATGGGTGTGTAAATTAATGGCAATAAAAAAGAAGTATTAACTCCACATTTACATGGGAATAACAGAATATACCAACGAGTCAATGATTTTTAGAGGTTGCTAACGTGGCTTTTGGAGTGTGTCCCACCAAAGAAAGAAAGATAAATCAGGCAGGTGCCCTGCTGAGAAAATAGGCCAAAAAAAATCATTCCTCGGTGCTTCCAGCAGCTCTTATTTGGTGAGGTGGGGGGCTGCAATGAATCCAATCAGCAAACTGGTGTTTTTCTAACCTACCCGCTGATTGTGGACAATGTTCTTGTGTTCACGGGCGACGCGGGTAGCCCATTTCCGCGCCTCCTTGTTGAGGCTGTGCTCTTCGGTTGTTCCCGTTTCCGACTCCAGCTGGCGACTCTGGAAGAGAACGTGACAGGGGAGCGAGTTAGGATGCAGGCCCGGGGCAACCTCTGTGGATAAGACAATATCTAGCTGTTTGGTGGCTTGTATTTATGAGGCTGGAATCTTGTTTCATGCGAAACAAGAGTTTCGACAAATACAACGCTCTGCCTTGTGAACTTTGTGCCGGTATCGGGATATGGAAGAGCAGCTATGAGGGCAACTCAAAGTCCAAGAGAACTTGTGCTGTCTCAGGGAAGTCAGCCTTGCTGTGGGACCGAAGGCCAAAGGCAAGGAAACAATTCCCGATGAGTGGAATTCAAATGTGATTGCACCAAGACTCTTCAAAGAGGGGAAGAACGATGAGCCAAGGACTCACCTTGAATCTGGGATAAACAGTCACTATAGGAAGCAAAGACAGCAGCTCAGGTGCAATGCAAGGAGCCACTGAGGCTCATCCATCTCATTTTTCATCAATTTGTCACACCATCCATTTTTTTAGAACAACATGGCCTTTTCTCTGGCCCCAAAATAATTTCATCTGCAAAACAGGCAACTTCACAGCACACCTTCTGATACTGCTCCATATTATGCCTGCTTCTATTGCACTTTAGTAAATAAATAATAAATCCCCTCCCTCCGGGGACGCTGAAGTGAGATGCCCAAGTGCTCTATTTTCTACATATTGAACAGCACTGATCTGGAAAAATGAAGACAGACTCTCCAGTATTTAAAGACTGAAACCACTCCCTCCCTTTCTATACATTGAGTTAGTGTCACAGCAAGCTACCCTGTGCCCTTATAAATATTATATATATATATGTATATGTGTCTGTGTGTAGACCAGACCACACAAACCTCATGACCAAGACCCTTCTCTCAAGCTACCAGACCTGACTTGTCCCAGTCCATAGCCACACCATGAAGGCTATCCATAGAGTCCATGGTCTATCCCTGGTTCTCTCCATGCTGAAAGGACCTTGGCAAAAACTTTGGGAGCAGCTGAAAAGAATTCCCTTCATAAATTATGGCTCAAGGAGAGACCGGATGCTCAGTGCTCCTCAAACACACAGCTGTTGCTATGAGAACCTGAGAAAATGTCTGTGGCAAATGCTCTTCGGGACGGAAGAGCTCAAGGTTGGTCATCAGGAAGCAGATCAGAGAGTAGAAAAAGGATTTCTTTTCAGTGCAGATGAGGAGAAGCTTCAAACTGATGCAGAAGATGAGGTTTAATGAGGGTATGACTGGTGTCATACCCAGGCAGGTAGGGACTGGAGTGATGTGAAGAAGTGATGTGGGGAAGCAAACTGAAGTGGTAAAAGCCTTAAATTAAGACCAAGTCTGACCTCAGGTTTTCCCAGACTTAAGGCAGTAAATATAGTATAGTATATTAAGGCAGTTTTTGTATAACCAGCTCTTCCATAGCTTTTGAGTGACTCTTTAAGGTCACAAGTCTGCACAAATCACTCGACCTTGGCTCTCCCCCATAAAACACACCGAGTTTCCACTGTTCACACTAGTGTTGTTCTCCTGAGCATCTCATTTCCATTACGGCATCACACAATAGTTGAGGTTGGAAGGACCAACCAGACTCCATTTCAATTGCCTGATAACGTTTTGTGTTATCCCAAGCATGCTTTTGTTTTTTAATCTATTCATTAAAAATGTTTGACTGGGAAAATGAATGTAAACCTTGTGTCTATTCCTAAGGGCATGCTAAAATAAACAAATACATGGTTATTAGATATGATTTATCAATCATTAATAAAGCAGTACTGAACCTCATCCTTGTTTTAAGGTCTATGGAATAAACAACATTAAATGGGTTAAGTGTGAAGGTTGATAACCCACAAAGGAGTAGATCTTGGTAGAGATGCTCAAACGTGTGGCTGGGAGAACACAAGGAGAAAGGTCTTGAGCTCACTGGGACCTCGATCCTCCTTGGATCAAGGGAAACTGTAGGGATGGACCTCAACCGGCCTGCAGGAGACCAGGCTGCTGGCACTTGACATCAAGAAGGCTGTGAATGAACCCAAAAGCAGAAGGACAGGAGTTGACCTGTAGTGAGGAGCCCATTCTTCAGGAGGGCTTTAAAGAGGGTGCGAGAAGTCCAGATTCCCATATAAAGGACAGGTGAGAGGGGCACATCAAACAGGAAAGGAGAAACTTGCTTAAAGGTAGGAGGAGAGGAGCCAAGGCAACGACTTATCTGCTGTAGGCACCAAAGCCAAAAGTTGGGGAACCAGGGTGTGATCCTAAGCTGATGCACGAGGCATTAATGTACTTAGTATTGATTTCTTTTTAGTTAAAACCTGGCGGAAGACAGATAAAACAAAGGGTGTTGCAATACAAGGGCATAAAATAGAGAAGAAACAGGAAAGCATAAGAATTGGAGGATCAACATGGATGGAGATTCAAGGTCTAAAGGGAAAGCGGGCAGTTCTGGGTCTCCACAACTCACTGCCAAGGTGAGATGGTGACAGTGCCTGCTGTCCTACCCATCTCCTATACCCTTAACAGTTCTCCTGCAATGCTTCATGTTAAGGACTTTGGGGAGAGGAACTTTAGGGACCAACAAAGTCTCTAATTCGAATGAATCTCTTCCCAAAAGGAGGAAAACAAATCCATGTATAATGGCCAAGGAATTAAGACTGAGCCAAACTACCTGAGCTCAACGGAGAGCTTCATGTTGTCCTCTCCAAGCTCAGATTACTTCTTTTTTTAAAAAGAAAAAACAAATTGGCTCTGGAGCCTAAAAGCAGTGTTATTTGTTTCTAGTAGAAGACCCAAAAAAATGTTCATTTCAACAAAGGATAAAAGTAGTAAATGTTTTTTGCATGCAAACCACTAACACGAAACACACCTCAAAAACACAGCCAGCCCTTCTAAAAAAGCTCAAAACGAGAGGTTCCCGAGCCAAGGCAGTGACCTCACGAGCAGCACTTTGGGGACGGAGGACAGGATATGCATGACTCTTTTTTCACACAACCGTAGCTAAAAATACCAGTTTTAAGGAAAATGTTAGATTTTTGTAGTCAAATTGTGTACTTTTTTTTTTATTATAGTTGAACTTATTTAATTTTAGTCGTACCAGGAGTGAGCTCTGACTGCCTCGCACTTCAGGCCTCATCCTTTACCTTCTAAAAACCCTAAAATACTCCCTTATTCTCAGGCTATATGAACCTGCAGGGCAGGTGCAGAAGGAAAAGGAACTTCTCATGGGCAGGAGGTAAGGAAAATAACTGCATTTAGCAAAACAACATTTTTGTGCATTTAACAGCACAAACAAACAAAAAAAAGATGATTCTGGGTTATCTGAAAGAGAAAAAACAGGGGATCTGGGCCCTTCCTGCATCATCTGGACTGAAAAATATTCCTTACTTAAGACTTAAATGACTATGTTGTGTTGGGTTTCAGTGTTTAATAAAGCTGGTCTTTGATGTTCATAGAGCCTTGCTTTTTATTTTTGGTATTTAGCGGGTTTTGCTTCAGATTAGAGAAAAAGAAGCGCAAATCTTTGTTTTCCTTTCTCATCTTTTACTCTGAAAGCTTCTCATCTTCTCCTGGAAATGAATTCCATCATCATTTCCATGCAGAGCTGCTCCGAAACCTGCACCCTGCTCTGCTAGGACAAGAAACACACAAGAAACGTGAGAAAAACAGTGTCTATCAGCGAGTCAAGGAAAAGGACATTTTGAATCAACCTTGATGGAGTCTAATCTGACTTCCCGGATGGTCTCTAAGCATCTGCTTTGCTCAGGCAGGGCTTATTTACGTGGCAATTATTTTTCTCCACCAGCTTTTATTCCATGGACGTTTATTTATTTAAACACTGAGAGCAGGCATCAAATATTTACGTTCAATAATTCCAAAGGACAAAATAAACAGTGATAAAATGCACTTTAAAGGATTTTAAATATTAAGTATTTTAAGTATTTTTAAAGTATTTTAAAATATTTAAATCTACGTAAGGTTAAATAAGTTTTAAGGGTATTTTAAAAGTCACCCGTTGCAGCTATACACAAGCACAGAAACCCAGGAAAACCAAAGCGTCATGAATCAAAGGCTATAACTTTTGGGCCCCTCGTTGCTTCTGATATAGGAATTTCAACCTACTTTTAGGAGGTGACTTTAGGCAACGTGTTGGGAATCATCATTGTAGGCAACACACGGATGGAAAACAGGAAAGAGCCGGAGCTCCGAGTATCCGCTGTTGCCCTCCAGCTCCATGGAGGTGATTTTTTGCCACTATTCTCAATTTTTTTGCTGGGATAACATGCAATTCAAGGAAAAGAATCTTTTCCAAACAGGAAATATAGAAAAGCTGCCTAATTTCCTTTTTTTTTGGGGGTCACGTTCTTATAGATAGGCTTATCTAGCAAGCACGGGGACAGTGTGTTTTCAATGCAGCAGATTTCTGCAGCCTTAATAAACGGCACTTTTAGGATTAAACTGTCACTATGCCAAGTATAAAGGTCTCTGCGTGTGCTCAGTATGAGCAGGATCTTTCTTCTTGTAAGGCTAAAAGGACGCCCCAAAATACTCTCTTTTTTTTTTTGTAATCCTGCTCTTCACAAAGGCCCAATCCATCTTCTGAATTCATTCATGGAAAGGATTAGAGCTGGTTAGGAATATTTAAGTCATTCCTTGGCTAAGCTTTTATTTTAAACATGTTTTGTGGAGGGGGCTATTATTGTCATGATTATTGTGAATTTATTTTAATCAAAATCAACGTAAAATGTTGAAGCAATT
This sequence comes from Rhynchotus rufescens, assembly GCA_032273925.1. Taxonomy (NCBI): domain Eukaryota; kingdom Metazoa; phylum Chordata; class Aves; order Tinamiformes; family Tinamidae; genus Rhynchotus; species Rhynchotus rufescens. The sequence continues at coordinate 5,696 of JAVCKT010098368.1, forward strand.
TGACTCTTTTAGGAACACCAGCAAATGTTCACGTCAAACAATTTCATAGATAATGGGGAAAAAAAGGCTAATTGCTGTCACACATTTCTTAATGAATTTTTCTTTATGGGAGTTCCATGAGTCTGCGTTTTGGCCAGGATTAATGTGATAGTGGTGGGGAAACATAAAAATGTTGAATATCTGATTTTATACCTACTTATCTTAGAAAACTGTTTTCCAGAGGCCTGGAATGTGCGTGTCCAGAGGATTTTGCAACTACATCGAGCTCTCTGGGGTGCACGATGGCATTTTGGATGGCAGGATTGCACAGCAATCCCTTCCACATCCCTTAGAGCTCTCTATAGCTCTCCGAAGCCCAAGAGCTTCCCATTCTTAAAACCCATAACTCAAAAAAATCTAAGATATTGCGTGGATAAGATACTGTGTTTAGCATCATTCATGTGAAACTAGATTTTCCAGAAGCATTTGTAGCTTCTCCTATCGATCCAGGTTCTGAATCCACGTGGTTTATAGCATCTTCCTGCAAGCAAAGCTTCAAATTTGCTTCTTTTTTCATTACAGAAGTGCTGAAACACTCCAAGTTTTGGGCCCAACCACACTTAGGAAGTATTGAATTGGAGGTCATAATTTGCTCTAAGAAGGCTTTGATACTACATGATTATTTGATTTGACAGATAAATCACGTTGCTTGCTTTTCTTCAATGTTTCCAGTGTGAAAACAAACATTCATGCATATCCCACCTACCTGAAAAGCCACCTGGTAATTTATTACAGCTCGTTTACAAAGGAAATGTGTGGCAAAAGAATGCTTGATAGCTGATATTAAATGCAAGAGGTGCAGTTAGTTAGAAAACAGAGCATTTCTGCCAAATTGCAAAGCCAAATCCTGAAGAAAAATGCTTTCTATGGGAGAAGTGTAGCCCTGATTTCCCAAGCAGGATCCCATCGGATAGGAATTGTTATGTGGGTTACAAAGAAGCTTGTGGGGCTCGTGTTTTTTGGGACAAGTGTGCAAGCAGCTAGAAGCTCCAAAAAAAAAGGCAGAATAATGGAAAAATGGAGTAAATCCAACGTTCACGTGGGCTGGTTGGTGAAGATCATGAGGTGCTGGACATCTCTAGATGTGAAGCACCTTCTGTCTCCCAAAAAGATCACCCGAGCGCCATGCAAAGAATCCTCCAAATTCTCAACATTAACGGATTGTAAAAAGAGAGGATTACAGATCTGTTGCCCTCCAGAAAAAGAGGAAGAAACTAGAATTCAATTAGTGATGGGGCTGCACTTTTTCAGTGCATATTAACAGCCTCTGGTTGTTAGAGAAGCTTCCTCGTACACCCATCGCTATGTTGAGCTGTGAAATTTTGATTCACACCCCCAAAAAAGATTAGAATATCAATTACAAGCACTGGGTTCTTGCTTTATGCTCTTGTTTTATGGTACCTTAAGGCTTGTTCTGGATAAAGAGTTGGGGTTTTTTGGGCATGTTCAGGTTTTTAACGTCTATATGTTCTGCATTCTGTTGCCACCTCTGCGCCGCCGTCCCATGCACGCCAGGAACATCAGCCCCATAAGGCTCATGGTAAAGGCAACCATATACCTCTGCTATAGTCATTCTCATAGCACTGACTGGAGAGGGCTCGATATCCACCAGCTGCACCGCGTTAAAACTCTGGAGACGGCCCCAAGACGAGAACACAGAGCAGGGGTTAGAAACACAACACAGAGATGGTTAGAAAAGCTCTGCCCGCCGCAGGACACACAGCCTAAAAACACACGTAATTATTTGCTTTAGATAAAGCTGGAGGAAACCTTAGAATCACTTTTGGCTTAGTAGGAAAGGCAGGGGAAAGTGTGGTGTAGCTGTTAGGCAAAATCACTGCAGACCCATTAGGTTTCCAGTGAAAGGGCTGCTGCAATTAATCACTCAAGCTGCACGGTGAGACGTTTCCACCCGTGTCGGTTTATTAAATATGAATTCAAGTAATAAAAAGCGGCACAGGGTTAATTTCTTTAAAGCTAGACGGGTTTTAAATCGGTATTTTTTTAAGAACAGTGTTAGCAGCGTTGGTGGGACATCAATCACTGGGTTTAAAGCGCTGTTAGGAAACGTATTTGCACCCTCTGATTGCCTTCAGTTCATTAATATTTGCAAGTAATTCACGTCCCAGAATAGCATTTTTAGAGATTTCATCTTAGAAAGCAGCATTTTAACCATGTTCTTCCTAAATCAGAAAAAGGATTGTATCCATAGGTATCCAGAGTCCCTCCTTGAGTAAATTACAGGAAAATGGGCATTTTATTTGGCATATCATCCTTCAATTTGTAAGCTGCTTTTCTTCTCCAAAACCCCAGCCTGAGGCTAACACACGCTGGGACACCAGGGAATACCATTTTCATATCCAGCTATAATATAAGGGAATTGTTGGAAAGGCAGCAAGAGGGAATGAAGCAGAGCACTGAGCAAGGGCCTTACAGTGTCGCTGTCGCAGGGCTGGAACTGGAAGGGCTGGGGCTTGTGAAACACGGCGTTTTCTTGCAGGAAGAGCTGCAGGTTGTAATCCCGCACCACCTGCAAAGAGAGGCAAGGGGGGTCATGCTGCAGACTTCAAACCATTACACATAGGCTAAAAGCAGTGCAAGAGGAGGCCAGAGCTGCAGCATGACCTAAGAAGGCACCAAAATCCCATTTCTTCAGCTTTGTCCCCAAAGGAAATGCAGATCCAGGCCCTGAGCAACAGCACCCCCAGTTATTCCTAGTTATTCACAGTGATAGCCAGGTTATTCACCCAATACAGATCTACCATTAACCAACCCAAAAAACAGCACAACAGCAAAACACAGGAAATAAGAACGTCCAAATACATAGGTATGCAGTAGGGAGTGTCACTCCCACGAACATTTTCCCATATTCTCGTGGCTAACTTCTTGTATGGAGTTATTTCTTAAACATCCCAAACATGATTTGGAATAAAGCAGGTCAAAATCAGTTAAAAATGCATCTCTCTGTATTGTGTTGAGTTACTGAAATACTGAACTGCAAAAAACACCCCTACCTCCACAAAAAATAATAATAATAACCATCATTATCATCATCTCCAGGATTTTTTTCCATTTTCTTCTTTTAAAAGGCCTCAGAAAAGGCCCCAAATTCCCCAGCAGCTATTCTATAATGCCTGCATTGTATAGCTGTGTATGTATAGACGTTTTGGCATAGGATTTGATGCCAGGCAGGAATTACACACCTAAGAAAACGTGAATGTGAAGGACTAAGCGAAAGCAGGGGATGACAAACCTGTCTTCACATCATCCACAGCTCTGCCAGGTCAAATACATATTTAAGCCAATTTCAAGTTAAAAAAAGAGGGCAAAAACCCATGTAATTACCAAAGGGGGGACACAGCTTATACTAGAATAATTCACACAAAGATGCTTTTGCAGTTATTTCAGCAAAACACACTTGCAGTGGAAATCTAACTCATAAGCAACTCATTTTGTTTCCAAGAAAAATCCTCTTAATGAGAACACCCGTGAGAAATTTTCCTTGAAAAGCAAAAGATTTAGTTAGAAACAAGGGCAGCTCTCATAGCATCGTGTAAGGGCAGCAGATAAATACCCTGGAGTGTCTGTATTGCATTTTTAGTTGGTATTAGAGAGGAAATAAAAGCAACTTTCAAGCAACACAATATGCTCAAACAGCTACTTTTGCAAGGAAATTCCCAGTTATTGAGGAATTCAATGTTGTTGTGAATTTCCCCAAGAACTACACCGATCAGTCCATAAACAGCAACCAATATGTACTTGACACCAGATATTTAATCAATCTCAAGAGCTGTATTTGCATTTTTGCTTCCTCTCCAGGCATCCTCCTAACTCAAGCAGAAGTGGAGATGTTTCCTGCAAACCTCCAGCGTGAAGCTGTTGCTGTAGAAAATGCACTTATATATAAGCGTGCCCATATACACAACCAAAGCACTTCCATGCAGATGAGCCATGTGGAAAATGACATTTTTAGCTCACTAACTAGAGAGCTAAATAACTTCATGATCCTTGAGCTTTGGCATCACTTTGGAAGCCGACCTTAAATTTGAGGACTTACCTATGGGGCATGGATGCAGTCAAAAAGGATGGTTCCAGGGAAAACTTACCCTGCTGGAAGTCTCCAGGAGAAACTGGAAGGTGTTTTGCACAGCTTGACACGTCTCTAGCTCCGTCCTGCTGAATGCCATTAAATAATCCTTAAGGTGATCGTATATGTTTCCATCCAGGGCCTAGGAGAAGCAGGAAAGAAGTAAGGAAAAGCAGTCAGTTCTTTGCAATTTGCTCTATTTGTAGCCACTTATGGATCCTTTAAGATACTCATATTCAGTGTTTTTAAAGCCTGTTCACCTCCAACTGCTGGAATTGGTGATGGATGGCCCAGTTCCACATTGGATATAGGAAGGAAGGGCTTTATTTCCATTAGATGGCATCACTGAGCACCTCAACTGTATCACCTTATCAAACAATATCACCTTATCAAACCATTTCCATCCACTTGGGAAAATATCCATAGGTGAACATCAAAGGCGAGTTCAGATCTGGGAATGACCTTAGGGATATCTTAGTTCTGGAGAGAAAGGGATGGAGGAATCCGGAGGATACACAGCTTCTTCCAGCCAGAATGCTCCCAAATTAACTGACATAACCTTGGCCCTTAATATCAGTATTAAGTATTTTGAGTGCATCCAATTTGCTTATTAACCAATGCTAATCAATACAGAGGGTTTAGTGTAAGCCCTCTGCTAATGTGCGAGTGAGTGGCACCTAATTTCATTTATATTTTATGGGTCGATGCAGTAAATACTAAACTACTAAGTGTCTAAAAGTAGTTTGTAAACTACTGGATGTCCCTGATAGGGCTTGAAAAGCCCCTTCAAAATCTCCCATCATGAAGAGGAAGTGGAAAAAGGAAAAGAAAAGCACAAAATTCCCAAATCCTAATGCACGTTACTGCATTATAGGAGCATCCATTCCCTTCCTGCACTCTGTTCCAAGAGGCCTGAAGAAACCTGCCTGTCAAAGCACCTTTGCCAATGCAAAAAAGGAAAATGAGATTAAAAGAAA
>JAVCKT010098369.1:0-10797 GCA_032273925.1 Rhynchotus rufescens
GAAAGGGAAAGGAAAGGGAAAGGAAAGGGAAAGGAAAGGGAAAGGAAAGGGAAAGGAAAGGGAAAGGAAAGGGAAAGCTATGTTTTCACTGAGCTCTCACTTTTTGAATACTAAGTTTGTAAAGGGAAATTAATATAGGATATCTAAGCTATTAGTGAAATGTCATTATGCACCATTCCTCACCATGAGGGGAATGATTCTTAAAAGAATGTTTCAGATTTTTCAGCTGCAGTAGAAGAGGTCAGCTTTATTCTTATCTTCCTTGCTATCTTCCCTTATGCCCATTTGCCCTCCAAAAAAGACACCAGTTTCATCTGAATCTACTTTTATTTTCCTTACTTCCATAATAAAATAAAAGATGATATGAGCTCCATCTGTTCCATTTTGGAAAAGCCTCCTTTTACAATAGCTTCATCATCTGCTGCTTTTCTATCTACTTTTTCTAGGGGAAAAAAAGATGGTTACACAGGTACAGCTTCTTCACTAGCCCTTGTGCTTCACTCAGTGAACCAACAGATATTGCTGAGGGAAGGAAGCAAGAATCTACTTCATTTCAAAAATGTTTCCAAATTGCACTGACCATCAGCCCCAATTTTTCAGAATCCTTATCACTCATGACAGCATCTGAATTCAGTGTGAAGAAAATTAATATAAGGTAAAACATCAAAATGCAGATCCCAGGAACGTCAAATCAGAAGATAAATTTAACAGAATTCAATTTTCTGCATGAAGTCACCTGCCTATAAAATTAGTATGTTCACCTTCTGCAGTGTCGTTAATATGAATGCTTTGTAAAGCACTCAGATCTTACACAGTGAACTCTAAGGCCACTGAGAAAATATTTATTTCAGAGAACAGTTTAATTCATGTGCAGTAAATTATATATAGTGGACATTATCAAAAATCAGAAACAAATGTATGGAAATGTGTTTCCAAGTTTAATTCAGGATGATTTACATATATATAAATATAAAAAAAAATAGAGAAGATACAATTAAGATCTTTATTTTAAAAACTTACTGGATCAGAAACTAAAAGTTATATGGCCCTGCTGGGCATCTGAGACCTTCTACTCTGAAGTTATATGAAGTCAACATTTTTTATTCTGGGAAATTAATAGATACAAGACTTTCTGCAGTCATTTCTGTGTGACTGAATATTACCATGCTGTATTCAGACCAACCTGTTCTGGAGATAAAATTCTTTAGCTGAGGGAGAATTAAGTTTGATTTTTAAAAGAAAGGGCAGTCATTTAAAGCTACTAAGAGAATTAGCACATTAAAGATACTCCTAGCTGAATAGGTTTTTAGACAGAAGAGTGATAAGTAGATAAAATATCAGACACATAACAATTGTAGTTAATGATCTGATCTTGCTATTTATGATATGTTTATTACTCTTGCAACAGTCATTTTCTCTGTAATAAAAATAAGTACTTGAACACACTAAAATCATAACTTACCATTAAGCTGCATTCAGGTATTATTTTTAATAGACAGATGGTTGTAATATATGAACAAACTGATGGATGAACCACAATGTAAGAGAGGTGTTTCTGACAACAGAAAAAAGGGAACAGGTCAGATAATCTTTCCAGCATAGGAAGGGCTTTTCTACTCACATTTGAAGTGTCCAACACCTGGATTTTAAGGAGACACACAGAGTCTCACTTCTACTGAAACAAATAAAAGGAAACCTGCACAGTCTTAGTAAATGACATAATCGTTATATGCTGGTTAAATGTTTCACTCTTCAAAAACATCCTAGGATATGAGAAAACGAAAAAGGTTGAGCTAATGCGAATTCAAGTGAAATAATTTAAATTTGAGCAATGTGGGTGCTGCAAGCCAAGAAATTCCAGAGTGGTTTGATATCAGCAAATTGCAGGCAAATCATTAGCCACCTTCTCCCAATAAATCCATGTCTTTAAACTATTCTCCATCTTATTTTATACTATTCACTTTAACTAGTTTCAATTAAAAAAAAAAGTCTATACTTCCACCTTAAGTCACTTCCCATCCATCTGTTGCTATTTTTGCCGCGTTACAGATTGAAAAAAAAAATGAGAAAAACAACCTTAGAGAAAGATGCAGCTTGGAAAGCAAAAAGATGCCACAAACTGCACTGGCAAAGAGCTACTAGGACTCTAAGACATGAAATAATGAAGAAAGTGGACAGAAATCAGTCAGAGGAACAGAAAGCCTTGCTAAAATACTTAAATGCATAGGCTACATATTCAGAGCACCTACAATCTAAAAACAATGAAAATAAGCACTCTGTTTGCAAGAAGTGTCAAAAATTCCCTAAAACTCTATTTTTCCTATTGGATCCATGCTGTAGAACTTCAGGAACTCTATAGAAATCGCATTTTCTTTTGACAGGTATGGCATAATTCAAGCTTAAATCTGTTCAGAGGATTTTGATTTTTATTCTGTACTCTATTCCGTTATGCAATTCCTGATGATGATTGATCAAGTATCAACGAATACTTGCTATGCAAATCTGTGAGCAGATGTACATTTAACATTTTTGATTTAACAGAAGAAGGAAATATTGCTATTTCAAACAATACAAAATGCCATAATTATTTCTTGCAGTTCCCAGTATGTTCTTCAAGAATTACAAATCATCATTATTGTTATGGAATATTGAATTAAAATAGATTGAATGTGAAATAAAATAAATACCCACTTATAAATGGCTCAGGAGGGTTTCTTAATCTATGATCTAAGTATCCTAATTTTAATACATGCATGATACTTGTAATGATTGATATAGTCTACAGACTGTCAGACATGCAGTGGTTTGTACTAACACAATTCACTTGAAATATGCTCTAGTTACAAGAAATGACACATTCTTTATTAACCAACCTCTTTTGCTTATAATATATTTCTGCACATGACAGCCATCACTGTAACTCATGTAATACAAGGACATTTCAGACTTCAGACAAATACTTTAGGTTGCTTGGGTCCTGACAGCCAAATACATAGGTTTTTACACCATTTTCAAAGGTATTCATCTGACTGATCAGCAGTCTCCATCTTTCTATAAATGCTATCTTAAAGCTAAGTACTATCATGTTAAGAACCACATCTTTTTAAGAGAAAAGCAGATGATTAAACAATATACAGTCTATATGGATTTTAACTTCCTTAACCTGAAACAGATCCTGTAATGTTTACTGTGATTACAGACTGTATCTGCCTCTGTAAAGGTACACAAAAAGCTTTCCATTTCCTATCTCTATAGAGAACTTTTAGCTGTTTAGATTTCCTAACATATAAACAGACTTCAGCTTAAAGTCCTGAAGTAAGGTGTTGTCTTTTATTTGCAATCTCAAGTAATGTTGCTTTTCTTCTTTTTCCAATATGCTCTTATTAGGACAGAGTAGCACATTTCATAAAGGAAAATTTAATAACTGTCTTCAATAATTTTACATCATATCACATGCTACACAAACTATTCTTAAAAAACAATACATACCAGTATTACATAACATCTCCAACCTTCAGTTCCTACTTCTCTCCTAGATTCACCCGGCTCTCCTTTTTCAAAGTATAGCTAACTCTTGTATATAAAGAGGGTGGCTGCTTAAATGATATAAAGGGTATAAGACTTAGCAATATCATACAAATTATATTTTTCACCTGCCTTCTTTTTTAAGCACTCTAAACTGCAGTGCTTCTGAACAAAAGGTACTACAAGACAAATACACTCTCCAGAGGACAAACCCTTGACTGTACTGTTTCCAATTCTGAGCCACCAAAGAGAGGCTTTTATTTGTACATGCAACCATCATCATTAAAATATCTGTCAAATAGGATTGCAAATAGGAGAAAAAAAGTTCTAAAGCACCAGATAAATTTATTACTGAAGACTCAAATATGTTAGTGAAGGAAGAGTATTGTTTTCACTTTAGTCCAAGATAGGTCATTTAGCAGATTGGACTTCTGGAACCTTTTTTTTTTTCTTTTTTTTTTTTTCCTTTGGGAAGCATATGTATATATCACCATAACAACAACTTGGTGAAGACAGATTTTCTATGACAGTTGATGTAACATATTTGTCAGAGATATTACCCACAGAAGTCCATACATTGCTAGAGTGCCTCATAAAATCAAAAAAGCCCAAAGACTCACTTTGTTTAACAATATCCTTACATTTTTGTACAAGTATAAAAGATACAGAATACTATTTCCTTATATCTGAAACATAAGATCTATATCTATATATCTATTATCTATATATCTCCTCTTTACTTATCTATCTTTCTGAGAGATACATCCTTATATCAAGTTTTGACATACTGGCTCAAAAATTCAGGGAAGTTGAAAGGTTCCAATGAGGCTAGAGGCTAAATAAAATACAGAGAGCACCTGACTAAAATAATTTAATTCTTATCTCCAGGTTACACTTGCTATTTATGATGAAAAGATTCAGATCCAGAAACCTGAAAGCTCTGATGTAGACTTTCTGTTATCCTATAGCCAGATAGTTCTTCAACATGCAAAGCAGCATTAACAGGTTTTCTTGCCTTGGTCTCATTCTTCTGCTTAGATTGCACCATCTTTGGGAGACTAACTTCATGCCTTGCACAGGGAATTTTGCTGACTGCCTCAGAACAGCTGTGTAAGTCTGATCACAGACTCTACTGAATTGCTCTCATGTCTGGGGAGCCTTAGTCTAAACTAAGAGGATGACCACATCCTACAAGATGATATGAAACTTACCCCCAGCGGGAACAGCTACTCCTCAGAACAAAACATTACACAAAAAGGGTAATTTCACTACTAGCAATAATGTAGTCCCATGAATATAGTTTTGTGCTTAGCCTAATTAGCTCCATCTCTCAGCAAGGATAAGTAGCCAAAATACAAGCACTGCATTGGCATAACTGTACTACTCATGTGATGTTACTCTGAACCAGGCCTCTTTAGCAATGTAGTCATATCCACCGTCAAACCTTGTGTGGTTCTTGGCAGATGTTATGAGGCAGGATACACCCTCACTGTCAACCTCCATTTCTTTTTCATAAATAGCTTGAATGTTTCATTTATTTTGACTGAAGACCGAAAGTTAAAATGTCAGGCTGTTTCCACATACAAAGAGTTCCCAGACAAGATAGTGACAATTAAGCTAGCAATATAAAAAAAAAATATCTTTCAATATAAAAAAAATATATATATCTTTCAATATAAACTTAAATTTTATGTAAACAGCTGCAAAACAGATATCACATCAGGGTCACTTCAAATGGTTGTTGTTATAAAAAGAAACTTTAAAATGGTGTGCAGTTTACATAATATCCAGTATCTTATAATAATGCTAGTTATCATTTAGTCCTTGCTGTTTTTATAAAATAATCATATCACAAAATGATAATAGAAGTTTCTATATGAATAATTATTTATTGCAAAAGCATGCAGCACATACCACTTTTTAATCTGTTATGAATTCATTGAGCATATTCAGGTTTACATAGTACATTCGTTCCAAACTGAATCTAATACATCTATATATTTTTGCAAGCAATTATTATCACTGCAGTTGGCCAGCAAGGTTCTAATTTAACTTTTAGCTATCTATACCTTTGCAAAAATATCTACGAGTTGAAAAACCTCAATTACTCATTTTAACATTCATTAGCTATTCCAAAAGCCCGATGCACAAAGGATCCAAAAGCATGCCCAGCGCACAGGTCATGAGGACTGTGTAAAGCTTTGCCATGCCAACACACGCAGAGACACAGCTTTCCTGGCCATCCTACTGGAGTTCTGATTTTCTTATGCACCACCATCTCACATCCTGGCAGTAAAACAGCCTCTAATGAAGAAAACCATGAAGTCTACTTCATTAGCACTTAAATGACTTAGCAATTTTGACCAGCAAAATCATATTTTTGCACATGCCAGATAATGCATTATTGAAAACAAGCATGCACTCTCTTTGCTTCAAATAAAATGGAAAAAGAAAATGTTTTCTTCTGCAAACAGTGAATGTTCAGAGCCAGGTGCATTGCCAGTAGCCCATTATCTACAGAGCACAAACCTAACTTCATGTCGTTATCACATTTTTTTTCACTATAAAGTAGTGCTGCACTGGCATAGTCTCCATCCTGCATCACAGAGCAATGACAAGATCCAAATTGAAAGTACTTTAAATTGTAATTATTCTCCTGCAAACTTTCTGGGTAGAAGAGGCATATTTAGCAAACGACACACCTTTAATTACTGTTCCTAAAACACTAACACTACATATTTTGCAGTTTTGACTTGTGAATATCAGTGAACTCAATTCAGCGGGTAAAGATGCTTCTTCCACAAGATATCCACCCATGACTTCCTTGATTGCTATTGCTAGACACGAGCATGGAAGAGCTCCAGACCCACTGCAGTTTACAGCCCAACATAGTGTAGACTGACACTCACTTTCTCTAATTCTCCGTATTCTGTTACCTTAGAGTGTCTGACTGTAAATGCCTCAGATTAGCAACCAGCTCACGTATACTTCAGCCAGTCTTCCCATTTATAGCAGCAAGATATGCTACAAGATAGACAACTGGAAACACCAGCTATCTCAGACAGAAAACATCTGATTTCATCTGCATGTCATTACTGTATCACTATTGCATATAAATTCCCTCTCATCACTGTTTATTGCAATAAACATGTGATATATGAATAAATGCTACATTCTGTACATATGCAACCTGAAAATAACATGAAAATTAGCAACATCAATTTACTGTGTATATGGATGCTAAACACAGTAATTTGATCATTTTGTAAGATGCACCTTTTGAACACCATGCAGTTTTCAGAAACAGAAACAAGTTCAAAAAGAAAAATGGGAGACCATATCCTGAAATATATTTACAGTGGAAAAGATTCAGGGGTTACTGCAGACATCTAAGTAGACATGGATATTCAGCACAGTGCTATGGATAAGATGTGTATAATTCCTGGATGCTTAAGATTACTGAAGAGCTTGTGTTATCTCCATAAAGCCTATTAGTGAGACCACTACTGGAATATTATATAAGGCTGCATAGTCCACACTTTAAAAATTGCTTGCTAAAACATTAGGAAGAATTCATGGAAGGTCTTCAAAATGACCTGTGATCTGGGAAATTCATCTCTGGATGATATGAGAGAGTCACAAAGTTCTAACCAGTTTGTTAATTTAGAAAGCTAAGATATGACTTGATCAGAGACTTAAAGTGTAATGAGATCCAATGACTGCAAAACAATGCAAGATAAAGTTCAAGCTAAGAATCATATTTTAATTGTGAAGTTAAATAATCAGTGGAACAATATCAGAAATAGGTAGACTATCGTGCATTTTTGTCTTTTTAAAATCATGCTTTTTAACATATATTATAGCTTACACAAAAATTACAGGCTTAAAGTGTCTTGTGCAGCCTAGCAACTGCTACTGAATGAACGTAATAGTCCTCTCCACTCCTAAAATTCATAAAATTCATTCAGGTAAAAATAAATCTTAGAAAAGCAAGAGAGCTCAGTAGAAAAAATACATTCATTTTTCTTGTTTTTCAAGTGAATGTCATCTAGGAGAGATTCTAATCATCTTTTAAAGTTCATCATAGCCTATTCAGAGACTACTTATCACGTTCAGTATTAAAGATTAGTTCTCAAGGACTTTTCAAGAATCACATAAATTGAGCATCAGGAATCATCAATGACAATCATAGACAAACAGCAGAGACCTAGAACACATGGTCTACAGATACTCAGAGGCATTTTGAATTCCAACAGACTTCATAAATAAAGTCTTGTTTATTATATATTCCTTAAGATATCCAAACCATTGCTTTAAACAGCTAGTATAAAATCTTACATTTGCTATCCATGGTTTGATTTCCAAATTTCAGTGCCAGTTCTTCTCCCTTTATAGGGAAAAAGCTATCAATAGTTGGTCACCCACCTTGCTATCTTCTTTTGAATCATTTCTGCACATCGGTGACGCCTACAAAAAGTCTGAGAATATTTAGACTGCTAATACACTACAAAAACCTTCCTTTCTAGGTGACCAGTTTTGTCTTAATGTTTTACTGCACCTCCAATTTTCTGCATCTATGATTCATAAAATGATGAAGATGATGATCTACCATCATCATCCTCCATCATCACCATCTTCCATCATCTGCAATATCTGTTTTAGGACACCTTCTGCACCACCATCTGCATCTTATTTATATTAAATTCCAAGATTTCCAAAACTCCATATAGTTATGTTACTGCTCATATATTATCTTGAGTCACTTGCTACAGTTTTTACCAGACCCCTTGCTCTCCTATGTATTGGCATTCATGCTCATCCTGTTGACTTCTCTCAAAATATCTCCTCCATCTGCCCCTGTATGCAGCAATGCCTTTGCAAGTATGCGCCCACAGAAAACTTCTACTAACCTCTACAATCTCTCTGATCTTTACTGATTTCCTAGAAATGGAAAAGTGCTACCCTATTCATGGCCCATAGCCTGAGAAATCTGGGTATAATTATTCTTTTATTTCAATGAGACAGGGGAGGCGATGTCTTGTTCACTTAAAAAAAAAAAAAAAAAAAAAAAAAAAAAAAAATATTAATCATTATGGGTTATTATCAATTATTGTAGGGTGTCAAAATCTGTCTTTGCAGATATCTCCATTCTTTAAAATGCTATGAAAACTTTTGGCTGCTGCATAAATAATATTAGCAATGGATTTTATTTTGGTGGGAATAATATGAGAAGCATTTTGCTAATACAAGGACAACTTTAAGCAAAGCATTAAACTCAGAGGGAAAAAGGGAAAAAAATTAAGTAATTTACTGCAGCAAGGAAGCACAGTGAAATAGCAACAAAGAGAAAAGTGGTTAATACCAAAGCAAATTAACCACTAACAATGCACAATATTATTCTGGTAAAGTACTCGTGAACTTTGCATACTCATTCGTGAAACACTTGCATACTCATTTTACAAGAGTGATCTAGCACAGAGCTACATAGCTGCACTGCCAGCAAAAAGTAGCTATTATGTTCAACAGTCAGGCCAAACTTGAAGTGGAATCTGACCAAAAACATGGGAAAATAATCGAACTGAGATAGCATTAGAAATTGCAATTGGACCTACATATCAAAATACAACAGATATTCTATTCAGTTTTATATGATTTATATGACATAGAGCATCATAAGTCATTCAGTATGCATGCAGACACATTTGGGTATCCATACTTCACCGCTTGTTATTTCATAAAATGAAATGGTTCCTTATCAATATTTATGCTTCTGCACTTATAATTACACTTGAGACACTAATGAGGGAAGTAATAAGTTTACATATAACCAGAGGGCCTTGCTGATCAGATATCTGCCTTTTATCCCTTACACTCAATTTGTTTTTCATAAAGTATATTATCAATGGCATTCATCCTTAGTGATCACGAGCATTTGGAGATCTTTTTCAAGTCACGCAGTACTGTAACTTTGGTAGATAATAATCAGGATGAACTCTGCTTATTTCTCTCTTATTCTTCCATCTCCTACTCATCCTCCTACTCACACTTGAATACTATCTTCTCCTTTTTAATGTTTTAATCAGACAAGATCTCACTAACCACACTTTTAAAACTACAAGCTGCACAGAAGTAGTACATCAATCAAGCATAGTAATAAATGCACCAATATCAGTCCTATCAGGCAAAAATAAGGCGCTCTTTAAGATCTCTGATTATTGCTGTATGGAGCATTGAGTAAGATGGAGCTGATAAATAAGGAAGACCTTTTTCAGTTTAAATTGAAAGGAAGTAGAAGCTTGCAATGGAAAACAACTCTCTACTCTTCACTTTGCGACAAATAACTTTGTGTAAATCTAGCTGGACTGTCTTGCTAGTGTTACGAAAGTACAGTAATCATAGTAAAAGAAGACCTTATCTACCCATGGCCATCTAGGGAGAGTGGGTGAAAAGTAGTCTGAGTTCAGTTAAAGTAAACAAAGACAAAATTATTCATATAACATCATGTCATTAAATAGTAAATTTAGAAATAATAGTATGTCCGTTAGATCTTTGTCTTATAAATTCATTTCCAGTAGGAGATTTACTGACAGATTTTGAGACCTAACATCCTTGGACCTTAAGTTTATACCCAGATGGAACTTCAGTGACAGATTATGCTTTTAGTCACTGTAACTGAGGAAACAGAGGTCTGCCATTAAATGTGTCTATAACTATCTTGTATGACAGACTAAAAGTCAATCCCATCATTTGTACCTCAGTTTTTCATCAATTGATGGTAGCACAAATTTAAAAACTGGTTTAAAAATTTCTCCTAGGACTATAGCACGTTAGCTGTTCTGTGAAAAGAAAGCAGAGAGCTGAAGTGGAGAAGCGGAGAAGACAAACAAAACCAAGAATGCTTCTGCTATTAAACACAGTTAAGATAAAATTACTTTTATATATAATTCATAAAAGCACTTTTTGGTTTCAGTACTACACAGGTTTAAGTATATTTCCCATGTAAGCTATTTAATGGGTTTCAGTGCTGTAAATCGTCCAGAATGGTAGTTAAAAACAGAATAATCTTGCATTATTTATAACTATGGTGGAGATATGTATTTTGTTTAATGCAGTTATAAAGCAAATTTCCCAAGCTGCAAATGTACTTTATTAAATTACCAATCCTTACCATAGATGGACTTGCTAGAAAACACTTGTCTTTCACAGTCCATCCTGGGGACCATGCAAATCAGAATTAATGAAGCAATATAGTTCAAGCTGCATCTCTCTCTC
>JAVCKT010098370.1:0-30485 GCA_032273925.1 Rhynchotus rufescens
AAAAAAAAAAAAAAAAAAAAAAAAGAAAAGAAACGAAAAAGAAAAAAGAGAGTATTTTAGTAAAACTTTGGGAGAGAAAAAAATAATGGTTAGGTCCAACTTCTAAACCATACATGGTACATTTTGTGACAGGAACAAAGTTGTTACATCTTAAAGAACTGAAAACATTGTCCATACGAGGAAGCCTGAAGAATGCTCTAAAACAAGGGATACAGAATCTGTGCATCATTCAGCTAGTGCCCAAGGACAAGCTATCTTATAATCATTTACTTTAAAAGGTTAAATTTTCTACCAACAGTCAAATTACTGCAAGCACACAGAGCAGAAGAGGATTTTGCATAGCTTATAATGGTCAATTCCATAAAGAAAAAGACTTGCTTCATCACTTTTGGAAAAGTTCATAGCATCTCCATGCTTGGTTCATCTCTCCAGCACTACAGAACCGAACATATTGCCAGGCTCCCCGCAAGTTTTCAAGTTCACACAGCTTTGCTCTTTCAAAACCAACTGTTTCAAACATGGCAATGCACAGAGTTTTCGTAATTAAGTCTCACGCTGAGCCTGACGCTTTACAAGAGAGGATTTCAGATTCATGTAAGCACTAAAAAAGTGCCCAAATGTTCTAAACAGTGGAAAATGCACTTCCCCCCAAAATTCTTATGCTGTAAATCGCAGACATCACTTAAAGATTTTTCTGGAATTTTCTAAAGCAAACTTGAGTTTGGGCCATACAACTGAAAATTCAGTGCATCAGTAGTCAGTGACAATAGAGGGTAAAGGGCTTTGGCAGCTTAGCATTTATATTGCTAAGCAAGCACTCCTGGATGTTCTAATTCCATACTGAATTAAGGATCTGAATGCATAAAGCTGGATTTACTACACAAACATAGAACTGAAAATGTTGTTTTTCCAACAATATCAGAGTCTATCAGGAAGAACATTCTGGGCATCAAAGAGGACTATTCCAAAAAGACAGAGTCTTCAGAGACAAAGGATGCCTGTCCATGGAAGAGCTGTGGGCTTTGCATTCATGAATTACCCACTAAAAGATAAACGAGCAAGAAAGCTCCAGATACACCCAGGCTTCAAATTGCCTTGGCACCTTAAGTTACATGCCAAGCACTATGAGCACAATTTAGAAGACCAAAGCCTTAACTGCTTCTGATTTTTAATTTTAGAGAGTTCTCACTATTGAATGTTGTACTTGCTCTTATTAAAACCTACCTTAAAAAAGGGGTTTGTACCCCAGAAAAAAAATACGTTGCTTTGGGCTGAGGAGCAGCAGCAAAACACCAACTTGAAGTAAACAGAGACCAATTTTGTCATTTTCCACTTAAAGTAATGATTTAGATCTCAGGAGAAATTTGGGATGTAGACCTGCTTAGAAGTTTCATAGTAGCTGAAGTTCATATAATTTAGAAAATATATAGAAAATAACAGCATATTTAGCCAGTTATGATTTTTCGTGCCTCTGCATTACCTTACTGTCATGAAGAAGTGATTCAAAAAGTTAAGGCAATAAATATGTACCGATCACCTTGAAATCCCTTCCATTTCTAAAGGAAGCCAGGCCGTTTCCAGGAGTTAGATTTCTAAGTGGTTTTGTTTCTAACATTGGATTTCAGACAGCCATCAGTTAAAAGCCGACTCTCACACACTGGGATCACAAATGAAATTATTGCAGGTAGAACAAATGCTATTAAACTGCTGTGCAAGAGAGGTCTTAGCTCATGTCAGGTCCACAGAGCTCTGTCTGTTGACCTTCTCCCAAACACCTGGTTACTGATGCCCAAGAATTATTTTGCCTCCTCCTCAGTCACACAGTGTTGGGGTTGCCCTTTTACCAGCCAGCTGTGCACTCTAAAATAATTGGAAAGGAAAGCTAGTAAGTGGCAAATTCAGAGGAATGAGAATGACTCTCCACTACCACGTGTGAAAAAACCTAGGTAAGCGGCATGAGTCATCCCACGTGTACCTGTGCTCAGCTAGTTAACATGATAATTGTTGTTCTTCTGCGATGAACACCTTACGACAGAAACATTGCACTCGTACGGCAAATCTTGAGTGCAAAACTGAATATAATAAAATTACCCATAATAGGGGCCCCTGAATCACACACACTTTTCCATCAGTCAAATACGAAGCTGGGATGAATGATGAGCCCATGGTATCACTGACATACGACTGTGCCTGAAGCCATTCTCAGGATCACTCTACTAATTAACACATGCAGCTAATTGTTTTGGAAAGACAAGATGCAGCAATATGCTATAAAACCCTAAAAACATGACCTTCTGATTTTATGCAAAGCATGCATTGTGTGTGTGTCTCCCACTGCCATTTCCAACCTGTGCTTCCACTTCTCAAGCACCAGAAAACATACAGAGTGGCCATAAGTCAGACTCTAGTGGAATCCTGCCTTAGGAATCCTACCCACTTTAGGTAAAATAGATAATGCAGTTGCCTTAGCACTGCTTAGCAGCAATTTGGTCATATGAAAAAGAACAGGAAAGTAGAAACATTCAGAAGATACCCCAGGATAAGCTTTATTCCCTTTCCTCCAAGTCAGCCATGGCTAAGACAGCATTGTAGTTGGGCTTAGTACAGTCCGTTTTAAATTCGTATTATAATAGCACAAAAAAAAAAATAAGCAAATGTGAAGAAATCTCATAGTAAAGATCTGCCAGAAGTTCTGGTAGAGTAGCTATGTGCTGCACCTTCCTTGTCACTTACCTGGGAGCAATTCTGCAAATTCACAGATTTCACAGAAAAAATCTACATCCCGGCAAAGTAAAAAGAAGAAAAAAAACAACACACAGAAAAAGCAGTTTTTCATGGCATAAAAGCCTGAACTAGATGTATGTCAACTTTCCAAACTAAGGCTCTTCCCACAAAATCTCATAGATTAGGGCATGCTTCTAACTTCATATGAACAAGCCTTATGTATAAGAAACCTCCCAGCCTTTCTCATCTAAGGAAAACCGTGAGCTCCAAACCTACAAACATTTGTCTTTCCTAGCACTGGTCATTCTTCTACTTGGCTGAGACTATCACAAGAAATGATGAAAGAGCAGCATCTTCTTAATGGACTTGGCAGTGCAGAAGCTGGGACTGCTCTGCCATCTAAATCATGCTCTTTAGGCAAAATCTCTGTTGCTGCTTTGAAACATCTGGCCCAATTAAAGCAGGACTGTGTGTTAACTCAGCTGAATGGCAGCGGAAGGTTAATGCTATATACCCCAAAGGCAAAAATCTGTTATAGGCAGTACCCAGGATGTCCTCACCTATTAGAGATTTTGGCTGGCTGAGGAAAGTTTGTCAAACAGGGCAGGAAAATTAAGGGAAGGAGGGAAGGAAGAAAAGGAGGTTTCCAGTTTAGCACAAAAATGTGTACATTGGTACAGTTTAGCACAAAAATATGTACATTCTGTCTGGGTCCAGTGTAACAGTGCAATAAATTGACCAGATCTAAAATGGCAAGAACAGGACTCTTCACAAATTTCTTTCCCTCACTTTCTTGACAGCTTTTTCACAAGCCCCAAGGTAATACTGTGCATCCTGAAGCAGGCCACATGCTGGAAAAACAGAAAAACATTCCTGTTCCAAAGCAATAAAATACTAACAAACCCATCAGCCCCTCAACTGCCCCTTCCTCCCTGCCAAGCAGGGTAAATTAATTCCTGTTGGTAAATCACAAAGAACTTCTCTGAGGAGGAGAGAAAAGCTGTCATTGAGTAAATCAGAACCAATTCACTAAATGCTTCATAGGCAAATGCAGCATTTTTCTGCATTTTGCAGCATCAGAAGAGAGAGAAAAGAGATGGAACAGACAGAATCCTCAGCCATACAGTGTTATTTTTCTTGTCTTCTGCACATAGAATCTCAAGGGACTCAGGAGGGACAACCACCACCTTGTTAGCTACTTGGTTTCAGTTTAAGCTCATCCTTCATTCACTTCGCAATCTGGAATAGCCACACGCCATCCTGGCTACTCGCCACATTATGGTTGCATCCTATACAATAGGAGTTATGGTGAGAATTGTTGCTAACTTTGTTCAGGACAGTTCTTATTTCTGCTCAAAAAGGCAGAGACCCACAGCTCCAACTAGCTGTAATTATTCAGTATTTACTCTTGTCCAAAGTGGACTAAATAAAGTGGACTCTATTTATTTATTTCTAATACTCATCATTGATGGCCATTACTCCTTGGCTATTCTCTTCTGAATAACTAACCAGAATTATAACTTCTTTAATAAATGTGTTTGCTTATAACGCATGTTGTAGTCTCACTCAGGAAGAGATGCACACTAATAAATTCTTCATGAAAAAATGCAACTGCTGTGGGAATCTCTTTCATTATCCACCGACTATTTCTGTGCTCTGTTTCTGATAGAAATGAAGGGAGACAGAGTATATGGAACATAATGAACTGTGGGACTAATAAGCAAAGTCCGTGGAAAACTGATCCCTGTTGAGACATATGCTACATCTTCCGGACTATTTCATCTGGCCAACAAATGAGTTTAACCATTATTCGTGTTAGTAGCCGTGCACTAGAAACCCACCCCGTGGGGGCCAATATAAACCAGTTAAATGCACCAGGCCGGTTCCAGATTCCTATCTCAGTCCTGTGCTGAATTCTGCTTCTCTTGGAGTTCATGTGATACAGGTCAGCATCCGTGTTGCAGCAACTACGCAGGCCTCCTGCTCCACGATTTCAGTTAAAACAAATAGTGAAATAAGCAGGAAGAAGAAGCCCTCTTCCTGGAGGGACTGTGGCCATCTGGCTGTGCCACAAGGCCCCAGGCAGGCACCGCCCACGACCCAGCTCAGCAGAGCCAGGAGATCACAAACACAGAGCCCTTGCAAGGAGTGTGTGCATTTTCCTCCTATGCCATGGGTGCAGGTCGACTCCCTTGCCTCAGGGCCGGCAGGCACAAGGCGGAGCCGGCAACAACCTCCTCCCAGTGGCACAGAGCCAAGGGGCTCAGGGAAGCACCCTCAGCTCAGCTCAGCTCAGCTCAGCTCGGCGGGATGTGGCACTGCTGCCCTTCAGCCTTTCTGCCAACACACCTTGAGGCGAACTCAAAGGCGCAGCGGAAAACGGGACAAACGGATTCAGAAAGCACATGGCCTGGAGGCGACCTCTGGGATTAAGTGGCCAAGCGACTTCAACTGTTGATTAATTGTAATAAGCCTTAATATCACCACTACCTTAGATGAAAAAGAATTATATCCTGTGGCAGAAGACTTCAAGGTGGCTTTCTGAAGGAATCTGGAAATATATCGTGACCTGATTCCACAACCTGTAAGATCCTAAAAGACAACCGTATCTTTGGCTTGGTTCAGTTCTAGTTAGGTTTCTCTGTAATTCCAAGCAAGCCTTTGTAATCTTAACCTCATCTATAAAATGTAGAAGTTTTCTTTTCCCTCTATCCTTTGGTCTGCCTTTTCTGCTTAATTTGTAATCCTCTTACATGGCCATTTCCTTTTATACTCCGTGTGACACAGCACAGCTCAGAACTTGCCTGGGCAGCACAGATCACCACTACGACAAAATAATAGACTAAGATACCAAATTTAATGTAGAATCATTATCTGTGGAGTAAAGACCTGTGTTCAAAGTACTTTCCATATCGATTTCACAGCCTACCTGTTGTTAGAGATTTTCTTCTGACCTCATGCAGATAACAGAGCAGCTTGTCTTTACTTTTAACAAAATCCAAGTCATGCAGAATCTTCAGAGTTCACATAGGCCAGGTAAAATCCCTTCCCTCCCTCTTTCTTGCCAAAAGGCACACAGACTTTGTGTTTTCTCTGTTAATATTTTATAATACTTCAAATATGTAAATTCCTGTAAAGCCACTCCATTCTCACCCATGAAACAGCTGTGCTTGACATCATCCTCTACCAAAGGTGTTAGTGCTTACCAGTAAGGACAGATATGTCATTAGGACCATACTACTCAAAAGTATATTCCTCTATCCTCTCTTTGCCCCCACTGATACCTAAAAGAGTTGAACTGTCTTAAGATCATATATCAAAAGAGAAGAAAAACCAACAACAGAACTCTGATTTCTCGGTCTACATCTGTATTCACTGGGCACAAGAATATGCTCAGCTCAGATATGCAGAGATCTGTGGTGTAGGCATCTTTCCATGGATAAGGTTGGAGTCAAGTGCTAGAAGAGAGAAAACTACAATAGTTATAACAGATGATCAGAAAGGTGCTGTGGCTGCAATTAAGTCTGTCTTTCCAGCTCTCAAAGCAACGGCTGTGCTGAACCTTACATGGATGATAGTGAGCAGTTCTCCTGGAGGAAAAGGAGAGGGTTTAGCGAGCAACAGGAAAATGTGTTCTCAAGATGACAAGCACTGCGGGCCAAGCCAGCACTTATCCATATGTTTACCATTAAGCAGACTAATACATTGCTATTGACTTCAATAGCCTTCAGTAGTTTCAACCTCATCACTCTGTGGGCAGGTACTTAATTTTTTGGATTTGTGCCAAGCTATACTGCACGATGTGCCTAAAATTAAGTCCACATCTGAGTGCTTTGCTGGAGAAGCTCCAATGCCCTCTATACTTTCCAGAGCTGAACACTTAATACCAAACACTGCAGCTGGCATGCAAGGACTTTTAAGGATGTTTCTGAGCATTACACATGTTCTGCCATCGTCCTATAAGGAGAAATCCCACTGTAGACAACAGGAGCTCTGTATTAAAAGTAACGGATGGCAGGCATATGGAGCCAAAGCCTACAACAGACCAAGACATCCTATTGCTTGCGAGATAAGCACAGTATGTGCTAAACTGCGGGACTGTGAGTGGCTGTTTCATCTGGTGCAGATTTTATTAAGTTCTTCCAGAGAGAAAACCATTAGGCAAAAGCTGTATTCAATCTGCAGGAGCAGCGAGTGCAGATGGCCAATGTATTACTCTCAAACAGCAAAGCTAAGCGCCCTTCTGGTTTCATGTGAGGCTCCGGAATGAGAATATACGAACATGATGATTTGGACCAGTTAGCTCTGGCCACAGAACAAACTGCCAGCAGTGACCAAGTTTTCAGGGCAGTTGCATCCCAAAGCAGAACCCTGCACAGCTTTCACCACTCATTTTTATACGTGGAATAGTTGGGTATCGGAGCATCCTCTGTGCTACCCCATTTATTTGAAGGTGATTTTATTTCCCCCCAACTGAATCCTGAGTGAGTCATCAATCACTGATCTGTTGCAGGCTGTTCTTTCTCCTAATGCAAGCAGCATGAACTTTGTCTAACCACTTATGACAATATTTCTCCAACCCCTCTGGCCTCATCCATCTTCCTGCCACCTTCCTTCCCTCCCACCCTCCTCCTCTGATCCTCTCCTCCACAGGAGGACAAATACAGCCCTGTCATTGCTGCATCCCAACGTTTACTCATTCCTGCACCTTAGTGCAGCTGAACTGCTCTTCATGGGCTTAAAATAAGTCTCAATCCTCAGCTGAATGAAACGATGGATTCAGTAAACAAGTTAGTTCCCAAACATCTCGCTGCTCCATCCCACCCTGTTCAGCACTGTGTCAACAAGTTAAACATATTTGCAGGTTTATCTTCAATATCACAGCAGATTTTACTTACTCTGGGCTCTGAAGAACCCCCAAGCTTAGGTACATATTACCCAACATGGCACAGCAGGCTCAGTGCGTGAAATATTCCAACCCTGATTTTGATGTTGAAGTTGCACAAAAACATGCATTTACAATAGCAAAACATGATTAACTGCAGATGCTGCTTAGATATTGCCCTTCAGCTGTGGTCTAACAGCACAAAGAGCCCTTTTACTTCTGATTTCACTGCGTATTTCAATAAAACTCTGTGCGAGTGTCTTATAGTTGGGTGGAAAAGGGAGTGGAAATGCAGGCAAGGTTCTTTCTTCAGATTCTTTCTTGGCAAGAAGCGAGATTCTTTCTTGGCTAGAAGCGAGTTTCCTTCCCAGGTGAGGGAAGGCCACCGAGCAGGGCAGTATTTCCAAACATACAGTATTTCCAAAGTCTTTTGGATGCATCACCTCATGGGTGCAGGAAAGAGTAGGGAAGCACAAGATTCTCTTGCCTCTGAAAGAGAGTCCTTGACTCTGTCACTTAAATCTTAAGGGCCATTAAGATGTGACCAACGTGGAATGCCCTTCAATAACATTATACTCTACAATGAGCCTGAGAGATGTTGGGCAGTGAGCCATCTAATCCAGCTTTTCTCATGGTGTACCTGCTACCCACAATGAACTATAAAGGAACTAAGCTCAATGATATATACTGGAAGTCAATTACTTTGATTTTAGGAATACATTTAGAAAATGAGCATGGAACAATTAGCAAGAAAGGAACGAGTAGTAATTAGTCACTGAATCAATCTGTAGCATATAGACCCTTCTTGAATCAGACATAGTCAATCTGCACTCAGGAAACTGCATATTTAATAGACAAGGGTGAACTTGCTTGGCCTGAGGTCCTATCTGCTTGATAATCTTGCCTCAGAAATAAAACAATTATAGAAAATAAAAATTCTTTTTATTTGTACCTGCCGTTATCCTGACATCAACTATAGCCTTGATCAGACTTAACACATTTTTAAGGTCACCTTTCAGCACTTCCTTGGAACCACCACAGCCATTACACACCACCTCTGAAGTGGGCCTCCATAGCCAGTTGAGCTCAAAGAAACTTAAGGAATTGTTCATTCACATCTCCCATTTTGCCAAAAATAAAATGAAATAAATGTAAGAAGCCTCAACATGAGTGAAATAGGTATTTTCTTCCATACCTTGCCAATTCATATATCCATGCCCTATCTGCTTGACATGACAGTATTTTCCAGAAGACAGGACACTGTTGGTCTAACCCACTGGCATAAACTACTCGTGCAAACACTCCCCAATTCACCTATTTCAGTTAAGTAAGGAATGAGCTAAATAAGACCAGCAGTTTCAATTGTTTAAACCAACTCATTTAAAGGGAATTTGTAAGGCCACATCTGGAGTCCTGTGTCCAGTTCTGGGCTCCCCAGTACAAGAGGGATGTGGAGCTGCTGGAGAGAGTCCAGCGCAGGGCTACCAGGATGATCAGGGGCCTGGAACATCTGCCCTACGAGCAAAGGCTGAGAGAGCTGGGCCTATTCAACCCAAAGAAGAGAAGGCTGAGGGGGGACCTGATCAATGTCTAGAAATACATCAAGGGAGGGAGTGAGGAGGATGGGGCAGCCTCTTTTCAGTGGTGGCAACTGATAGAAGAAACGGTCACAAGCTGAGGCACCAAAAGTTCCACAGGAACTTAAGAAAAAGATCTTAACAGTGAGGATGACAGAGCACTGAACAGAGCACTAGTTTTATTCTTCAAAACAGGTCTACTAGAAACATCAAAATTTAAGAACAGTTACAGATAACAAAGTGTTTTACTCTCCTGTTACTCTTCCTTAAAAAAATAGTGGTAAGTGAGGGAAAGACGGATCTTCAGAGGAAGTTAACTTGCATGCCAATACAAGAGTAAATTCTTTGAAGTTTGTGGTATCAATCCTGATGCGAAGGGTTGGAGGCAACTGCTACAACCCCAGAGCAACAAGGCTACCGAGCAAAGTCTCCAGGCAAGTTCTAGCTCCTGGAGCCACAGAGGTGGGACCTCCCTATCACCCGCATTACCCACAAGGACAAAATCTTTTGAGCAAAACACCCACATGATCTTTGGAACCTGACTGAACATACGTATTCTATAAAGGAACGCAAACCAAGAGGCAACAAGTCATTACAAACCTGAACTAGGAAGAAATTTCTTCCACACATTTCATCTGGCAACGGATTTACTTCTGTATAGATAACTTTTATCAAGAAATCCTATTTCTCTTCCAACTACTTGCATGGATTCTCAGAGCCGCTCTACAAAAAGCTTCATGCAGATGCTCTTCTCTTCCCAGCGAGACTTTATTGGGTCAAAGTTGCAGGAAAGCTCACAGTGAAATAAATAAGAGCATTTTCAAACAGACGATCCTAGTAAGTCATTATATGCCTATTTAATATGTGCAAGGCAAGCATTTCTTTCCTCCCTCTCTTCCCCCATAAAACAATTGCAGTTACACATGTGCTTCCATTAATCTAATTTTAATATCTCCGCTTTCTCTGGTCCTATTTCCTACACCCTTGTGAGACTGCACCTCATCACACAAATCTCATTCATCATCGGAGCTGGACTCATTCATCTTTGCCTTTCCCTCAAAAGAGAATCCATGTTTAAAGGCTGTATTATATAATGCACACCAGCAAGCTGAAGGACTCTTTTGAAAACTTTGACAGGGCAGCGTAGCTACGCCAGATGCAACTGCACATCCAAATATAATTTTTAAGATGCGCAAGTTCTCTTGCTACCAGGGAGGACTAGGGATACCTTATAAACAAACTCTGCTCAAATCTTGGTGGAGATCAGAAGAGAACAGTCAATTCCTCACATCCCTCTCCCCCAGTCAAATAAATACATTTTCTTTATACAAAAAAAAAAGATCGAGAGACAGTTTTAAAAAGACATGGGCAGTGATAAATATTTACTAACCCCAAAGCTTCATCCATGGGGAGGCAGCACACTTAGAGAAGATCAGAAGTGAATAAATGAACCCAATGACACACCCGAGACCCAGCGTTGCCCTCGATAAGCAGTGTGTCTTCAACACGTCCCCAGCTGCACGTCACTGCTCATTCGCCTCATTAGTGACAACCTAAACACTACCAAGTGAGCATCACACACTAGGGCATGGCAACCCAAACCACTTCATTTTCATCAATTAGCATTAGCACATTTAATAGCCTTATCTTTTAAAACAGCGCTTAAAGCTTTGCAGAGCTTTTCTTATGGATTCCTCGGACAACATTAGGTCTTTCTCACTTGATGTTCCAGCTGACCAGTGTATCCAAATGCTACTGTTTTCTACTATGCCACCAGCCAGGCTGCAGATTCCTGCAAAGAGGACTAAAGGACCCAAACAGTTAAGGAATGAGTTAAGTGGGCAACTTGCCCTGACCTGAGGGGGAAATGTCTCTTTTTCTCTTGAAAAGAGCTCAGCAAGCTTGGAAAGAGGCCCTACATAATGAACAATAATTCTGGATTTCACTGGAAAAAGAGGCTAAAAGTAGACTCTTCCACTGAAGTAACCCTCCTACAAACTCCATGGGGCAACAAAGCAGTGTGACAGTTCACAGAGCCGCCTCATCATGACTACAGCCTCAAAGAGCAATACTCCAAGCCTCATTTCTAACAGAAATGGCCTATAATTCAGAGACTATTGGTACTGGCTAGCTTAGTTTTTTGGGGGGAACCCTAAGAGACCTCAAAGGAGAACAACTCTGAGAAAGTATTAAATGAACTTTCTATATGAAAAGTATATACATATAACACAAACCATCACAAAAATCACAAACCAAAGCCAAGAAACATAGCCCTCCAAAACTTAGTGGGACTTCAGAAAATTTAAGCAAAGGATCAAATTCAGGAGGACCTAAGACTACGTTAAATAATGATGGGTTTTAAGCCACATGGCTGCTTCCCTTATTCCAGAATTCATAAGTTAAAGTGAGATTATTTCCCAGCTTTTTTAATAAACATATCTCAACCCCTGGTTGTATCTAATGGCTCAAAACTAGAATAGGCAATAAACATTTATTGTTTTATTTAAATCTCATTATGTTTTAAGTCAAATTTAGAAGGCAAGGATCTAAATGAGAACAGGCAAATAGGGAGATTAACCCGCCTCAGGTTAAAGGGAAAAACAAGAAACAAGACAAATGCACAAATAGGACTCTACAGTCTTTGCTCCAGATGTGAAATTTAAGAGCCACATTTATCATTTGTCCCTCTAAACACGTCAAAGCCCTTGTCTCGCATTCACATTCATGAAATGTTGTAGCATCCCTTCTTTAGGGTTTCCTTTTTATATATTCTTCTACTTGGATTTGGTATAATTGCCTCTCTCGAACATTCTTGTCTAAAAGGAAGTCTAGCACAATCTCAAACACAAAAGTGCTGTTAACCATGAACAGCAATACTAGAGCTCTATTTTAAAATAACACATAACATCAATAACACAACCAAGGCTATAAGAATTACATAGACACCACCTGACTCCCTGGTTTCATACGGGGATTTATAGACTGAATTTGACTTCTCAGGGCTGTATGTACAGGCCCCTCTACGTACAATTTTGCATCTCCCTCTCTGCTGCCTCCCATTTATCTTCTCCTTTCCATCCAAGATCATTTTCATCACCTTATCTCAAAAATAAGACACTCAAAACCATTTCCCTAGCAACATTCGCAAGACTTAATGTGAAGAAAACTATCCTTTGGAAGATGTGTTGTCTCTCAGACACCTCTGCATCCTTCCATGACCATACCTGGTTGAAATTCCTCTCTGCTGAAGTTTCCCACTGGTTTTAATAGGAATGGCCCATTACTTTGGAAAGTCCATTTTCTTTTAGCAAAGGAAGACACAGCTTCTTTAAGGCTCTCTGAGTCAGGACCTACTTCTTGATAGGTCTGAGCAGCTATAACTGCCCTCAGTTCACATTCCACAACAGCTGCATGAGCATGAATATCTAACATATCTAAAAAAAATCTTAGTTGCCTTCAGAAAGTAAGTTTATTTTTTGGACTTTTTCCTGTCTTTTTTCCTCCCTTAAAGAAAGGGCATACTGACCATGGCTAAAGCACTGACCAATTGCTGGGGATCCTCGCATCCACCCTGCCAACAGCGCACTCTGGATGGCACCTCCGGGTGCAACTTGACTCTTGATCTCAACGCCAATTCTTGCGTGTGCGCGTTGCCATTAGGCTTTATGCTGCGTCCCCTGCACAACACCCAGCTCTTCCGAGAATGTGTTTGGAATTTATTTAATTTGAAACAACCGGGAAGTATTAGCTTCTGTGCGATGAAAGGCAACCATTTAAAGGATTAGACAATCCACAACACGAGAAGACAGATGATAACGTATCTCCTCATTGAGTCTTGGCACGTGAGTGCTGTGTGTGTCCTACTGATGTTTAGTACAACGAGCAGAATTTAGGCCAGGATACTGAAGAACGTGAGGATTTAAAGGACTCACACTATGAAACCAGCAAAATTCCATTAAACTTAGTTGTGCTAGTAAACTCCATGGATTATAATGAAATAATTCAGGCAAAAAGCAGAGTCCAGATCGTGAGCAAGGCATCCTTAACAAGCTAAAGGGAAGAACAGATACTAGGGCCAGAATTACTGCATTTAAGGATTCTTACACCAAATGTTTTGATGTTACCAGTAAGTATCACCAAAGCACTTACCCAATTCATACAGCTTCTTAGGGAAGAATAAATCTCATATTCATTGATGAATCATATGGGAAAAAGAGTTCAGACTGGGAGGGAAAATGGAAAGGAAGACGTATTGGTAGTCAGAGGCAGCTTAGCCACTTTCCAAGATTGAAACAGATGATGGAGTTTGTAAGAGAACTTATTTCCTCTAAAATAACTTACCATAAGTGATTACGAAAGTGCATTTAACCATCAGAAATATTATTCTCCTTTACACTCTTTCCAGTAGATTACATTGCATTTATAAAAAGCTATCCAGTATCCAGGGAGGCCAAAGGAAGGAAGAAGGAGTGAGGACTGATTTTAATCAGGTATCTCTAGTGCTGCTACAAATTTGACTTCCTTTAAAGTTGCACTGTGCAACTCTCCAGCTCTCATCCACAAGGATGAACTTTGAGAGGACATCTCAAGCTATTCCAATGCTTCAGGTTATGTGTTTATCTTGCAATAACTAGTTGGCAATCATAAAGTTGGGAAGGAGTGATTATCCCATGTGGATTTACTAAAAGCTCATATAAAGCACTACGAATTGCAAAAAGAAACCCCAGCACAACAGGAGGTTCCATTGACATGCATTCCACTACAGATTAGAAAACTGGGCAGTGAGAAACCTCATGAAGTTCAACAAGGGCAAGTGCAGAGTCCTGCACTTGGGAAGGAATAACCGCAGATACCAGTACAGGCTGGGGATTGACCTTCTGGAGAGCAGCTCTGCACAGAGGGAAGGCTTTCTCCAAGGATAATGATCAAAAAGAGACTTATTGAAAATAAATCCCCAATTTTTTCTGCAATCTAGTAACTACAGAAAACAAAGTGTGAAGAGATGTGATACAGAACCATGAGAAACCTTTACCCTTAATCAACTGTGTATTTTCCTCCTAATTGCTGACAAGCAAGCACCTACCCAAGTGCTCCTGATCAGGCTCCCATAGCTGATGGTTTTAGTAAACATCTGACTAAGAGCTTGAAAATAAGTTTCTGAAATAGGTTCAGGTCCTCCATTTATGAAACATCACTGAGAAACATAACACCCACACGACAGACAGTGTGTCTTGTTTCTGCAGGGTTTTTTTTTTAAACAATTTTAGTCAATGCACCAGAGTTGACTTTTGACTATACCAATGGGCAGGTCCTAAAAGCAAAAGGCCATCTTACTTTAATACCTGCAGCATACAGAGACCATCCACATTTTGGAGGCTATATTCTTTCCATTTCTCTTCCCTAAGTTCATTAAGGTGCTTGTATATCTCTTGTATATAGATATATATAGATATGGATATTTAAATATACATAAATCTAGAAATTTATATAGAGATATATAAATCTAGAAATTTAAATAGAGATATAGAAATCTAGAAATTTATTCTTTTATGCAGGAATAGCTGAGAGCTGTCTCAAAGCACATGATATGTTAACTCACATGTAGTGTTAACTACCCAGGGGTCACACACAAAGAAAAGAAGACACAGTTCAGCTCATCTTTAAGAAAATTTTCAAAATATATCAGTGCACTCTGTTTCTTAAATGTAGCTTTCATTGACACTCTCAGTTGAACCATTTCCCAAGTTGCTGGGAAAACATATCCATTTATAACAGCAGACATAGCAACAGAGATGTGCCCATCTCCTAAATTCATGGCCACTCTTTCCAGAGCAATAGAGTATATACAATATATAGAAATACATACAGAAAACTGTCACTTTCCCTATATCTGGTATTTGCATAGCTGTTAACATTTTTTCTTCTGTTTATTGAAACAAAAATTCTTCTCTTCACCTTATTACTTTACATGCAATATTATACTCACAAATAGGAAAATCATTTAAAATTCAGGTGCCATTTGACTTGAATATTTACCTGGAATTTACATTCCTGATTAAGATTTGCACACTGCCTTCTGTGTACATTTAAATATATGATTTTTGTACTCTGCATGAAATATAAACAAATGCTTCGGAATAAATACTGTCACTTGGTGCTAAGTTCTCCCCTACAGACACAGGGGAGACAGAGCTCTCTTTCCTTTCAAAAATGCAGACATCTGGCTAGAGGCAAAAACATAAGTAAATTAGAAAATATGACATAGGCCAAATTTCTGAAAATCCTCCCCCCAGATGGCTCCAGGTAAAGCTTTGCTACCTGTGCTGCTAGCAACAGGAGAAAAAAATCTTGCTTACGAAATCTAACTGGCTGCCTATTAGGGGAGCTAGTAAACTAATAAAAACAGTGCAGCCCCTAGCTAAGCAATGTGCAGTTACCGGCTGCTGCTCCAAACTCTTCCCTGGTCTTAAGTTTTTGATGCTCAAAGTCCCTCCCTTTCAACAAGGCCAATTGCACCTATCAAGAATGCTGCATTTCTTGCTGGGGAGGAGGGAAGCAGGCCCAAAATTATTATTACAAAACATATTTGAACTGCGTAATCCTCACCATGATTTGGCTTTGGGCCTCACAAAGGCATGCCAAGCCTTTGCAATACAGTTTTTACAAAGAGGCCTCCAATTTCTAGTTTCCATCATTGCTCCTTGATGGAGTCCCCCAGACCGTTCTGCATCGAAGCAAGAGCAGGCTGAGACTCACTCTGTCTGACCAGCTCTTGCCAGTACTTGGGGGCTGCTTTGGCTGTCCTGCCTTCTCTTTGGTGCTGAATCATTTGCAGGGTGCTTCAGTGAGCTGCAGCTAATTGCCTGAACAGTCAGTGCCAGTCACATTTTACACTGCAAGATTTCAGTTTCCTAATCACAGCACTCAGATAAGTGACTATTTATCTTTCAGAGATGGAAAAAGTAACGTTCCAAGACAGCTTCCATCATTAGAAGAGAACAAAAAGGGAAAGACTAGGCTCCGAGTAGAACTTTATGGGACTGGGCAATCTCCTTCCACTATTTTTCACACGACTCACACTGTTTTACGCACACCCCTAGGGATTCACAGCCACCAGGAATCCTCCTCCCCAACTCCCCTTCCTCCTGACCAGCCCTGGAAGGAGCATTGCTCCATGATGTGAGCTCCTAAATCTACTAGCATTACCCAGTTTATATTGCATCCATTATGCAAGCACAGTTACCTCCACGCCAGGACAGAAAGCACCCTCTCATTTCCTGTGATCAGCTTTCAAGTTTGAGTTACTTTCCTACTTGTAACATCTCTGCTGTTTATTGAAGTGATCGATTATAACACTTCCTGTAAGATATAGAATGGACTGTAACAAGCTGATGAGTGCTACTCTTCAGTTCTACCTGTTATAAGCTCCAGGAAATGTACCCAGCTCTAGTTATTTATCACTAGAGGCATCATCTTAAGCAATACCTTATCTTCCCATCACAGAGCTGCCGCATAAAGGCAAGCTATAAATGCAGCAAAACTCTGTAGTGGCTTCTCTGTGATACCTGCAGTGGCTCCTGATTAGGGTGCACATCTACATTAATGCTCCAAAGCAAACGAAGCCCAACAGTTGGGCTTTAGAATCCTAGAATCCTTAGGCTTGGAAGGGACCTCTAGAGGTCATCTAGTCCAACCACCCTGCACACCCACGGTCACCTAGAGCATGTGGCACAGGGCTGCATCCAAGTGGATTTTGAAGATCTCCAGAGAAGGAGGTTCCACAACCTCTCTGGGCAGCCTGTGCCAGGGCTCTGGCACCCTCACTGCAAGGAATGGACACCAAAGCTAAAATTATGATAACTAGAACCAACTGCCAAGCCATCCTTGCATCCCTTTGGTTATGGATTTAATAGCCAAGCAACTACAGGGTTCATTCCCTAGCACCTCTCCTAGCAGAGCTGCGGATATGGAGCTAGCACTGTACTTCACACCTCCTAGGCCTACCCCAGCGTGCTCCCAGTTAACTACATTAGAGTGTCACTCCAATGAGAGAGGATGTCAACAGGAATAGAGGGATGAGTACATCAGGCTTGCCAAGATACGAAAAGGAGTCCTTATTTGTGGCCTCCTATAGTGCAAAATATCTGCATCCAACCTTAGAATCCAGACCGCACAGTCAACACAAGCAGGCAACACCACCACTGGAGCCAGCCGGCCTTTCTAAATGCCCACTTTCAAATAAGGATGCTTGCATGAGAAAAACACCAATAAATAGACAATAAATGGAGCCCTGACAGAGACCTTAGAGGCACAAATTACCATTTTAGACAACTGAATTTTGGTGAAATTAGTCCCACCAGAGAGGCCTTGCATTTGTTTTGACAAAGAATATCCGTAGCTCTACAAAAGGCTATTTTCACTAATAAAAACTGGCTTGACAAATTAATTTCAAAAATTGTTTTGGATTCCTTTATTTAAGAAGAGATCCCCTTAGGAATTTGTGAATATGGACCCAGCCAAGCTCACTGTTGCTGTAGTGCCACTAAGCAGGTGCTTCTAAAATGTAAAGGCTGATAACAAAGTAGATATGAGTCATGCTTTTACAAAGCTGCTATGTTTGGATCTGCATGTAAGTGGTGCTTGCAGGGAATATATTAAAGTTGAGATGAGCACAAAAAAGCTCTGTGAATTTGTGCGAACAAAGTACCAGAAAACACAGAGAAGTCTGCGTACAATAAGGAGCCTTCCAAACCCAGATATAACTAAGAGCTGCTTAGAGGGAATAAAAGTGCACTCCTAACAATTTTTCTTTATACTAGCCCACTTAGTGACACCTGGCTTTCCAAATTCCAACATCTGCTTATACCTCTTTCCCATCCTCCTGGCTAATGAATTGTGCCAAATTAATAGAAAGCAACTCACTTAGTCTGAAGCCTTTACCTTCCTTTTAGCTTCTCAAAGCCAACTGTCATTTCTCCATCTAGTCAGAAGGCTGATATAAAGAAAGATGAATAAAAACATGCACAGTAAGGGGTAGACTTACAGCAAAGTCACTTAAGTGTTCCTAGGGTCTCATCAATAAATAACCCGTGGACAACTTGTGATTTAGAAGGAAACTGTTGGAAAGCTACTCCACACTCCTCTACATTTTAATGAAACAGGAGCGATCACAGTGGTCTTTAAAATGGACCACATATACACCTATATTCATATATATACACACACACACACAAAAGCTTTCATATACACTTAAAGGGCTCCGAATTCTCCTCTTTCCAGATATAGGTACTGATATTCCCCTGTCTCTCTTCAGTGCAATACAGGTTAATACACTCTTAGGAAATACACACTTTGTTCTGTTGTGCTGTTGATGACAAGAAATCTACCTGAACACATGAGTAAGTACTGAAACACCTCATCCATTCCTGCCTATTTTGGAGGGCTTTGAATCAGGTTCTAAAGCCTCCTTTTGATTCTCAGCACGCACCAGCAAGGATCAGGCTGGACTTCTCCTGAATCACTGCATCTGAACCCAACCACCAAATCGGACTGCAAGCACCTCAACTTTCTTAAAAGTTCCATGGAATGTGAAAACTGTTGGGCAAGAGCAGTTAGCTGCAAAAACTCTTATCAGTTGAGCTACACACATGGCTTCTATTTTAAAATAATGAAGTGCCAAGCTTAACCATAGCAACAATCTTCATACTACCAGCCACCTGATGAACTGTAACAAAAGAACAATGAATAAGGTATTTGGCAATCTATAAAATAATTGTACTGGCTTCCTACTTTACACTGCTGTGCAGTTACAATTGTACTAGTAAGCCTTATTCTTTCTCCAAAAAGCGTATATGTTTCAAATCTTATTTTTCTAGTTGACTTTTTCAGACTCCACGACACTATTTTTTTTTTTTTTTTGAAAAACATCAAGAGCTAGAATTGGATGCTTCAAAAGACTTCATCTGTCTTTTCTGCTTGCTTTTGTACAGCATTCCTATAAGGCAAAACGGGTGCTATACGCGAGCTTGCCCGTGTAGCGTCCTCCATACTGCTGTGGTTCTCAAAATGTGCAGCGATCTGTGACTGCACACAGTTATCGCCAGCCTCTAGAGGTGGCGGTTGCACTGGCCATTGTTTCTATTAGAATATTTGACCTGCGTGTCCCCCAAAATAACGTATGTAGAAACACTTGAGGAACGATAAGCAGTTTTCTCCTCCTTTCCTGCTTCAGTCACACTATTCCCTAACTGAACAAGTCCTGTTCTTTTCTAACTCCTCTGGCTTTTCCCTTTTTATCCAGTTGCAATAAAAAACAGTGCTTCCTTCTCACAAGGTGTCTGTCCTTTGTGTTGCAAACCTTGAGCTGTGCACGTAGAGACTTCCAGCCTTTACCTGCACTCCAACTGCACTTCTGATCCTTTTAAACTATGACTCTTTGCAAAATATTCCTGTCTAGTAATTCTGATAAGTAATGACTTCATTTCCAAGTACTTCCGAAATCAAAGAGCCTCCCAAAATTTCAGTACTAACTTTTTGTTTGTTCGTTTTTTGCTTCCATCTGTACCCTGTAAGTCTTTTGGGCTCTCTCAGTATATATTGATTTACTCATTATGCTTAAACATAAGAAACAAAAGTAGACACATTTACCACAAGCTCTTCTTCTCTTAATTTGCTGGTCCCAATTGCTGTGTTGGTTGACTTTTAAATTTTCTGTAAATCACTCTCTCCTATACAAAACTGCACAACTAGCTTCCTTCAGGTAGGACCTAAAACAAGAACCTCCCTGGCACACACATTTTCTTGCCTGTAAAGTGCCATTTTTATCCATCCCATGCAAAAATACAGTCAGAAACCAAGCCAGACACCCTGTAAAATGCAAAGAAAACCAAAGCACCAGGAATGGCTAAGAAAAAAAATAATCTTGTGTGTAGCTGTCAAACTAACTGTCAAACTAATTCAACTATCATCTCTGATAACTATTAGCTTACTCTACATGCGATGCTAATGGTATTAAGACAGAAAGACATTCAAACATATTTTAATCAATATTTCCTGAGACATTAACTTTTTTTTTTAAATCTGCAAATAATTTTTATAGCAAAGTTGTCACTCTTCTCAGAGAAAAAAAGAGTTCTGAAAGAATTTCCATCCTCAGCATCATTCAGGCAGCCCTAGTTACTTGTTCTGGGTTTTGTTCTTGGAAAGACGCATGCAGTTTTATCACATTCTGAATACATACGTGAAGTATGTATGAAGTTGAAGTGCCATAAGACAAGTTTGATATTCAGAGTTCATCATTATATGAACTGCTCTTTACAAACAAAAATACATGCTCAGCAGGCTCAGAGCGGTCATTAACCTTCCCACCTCAAAAGATTTCTTTCTTTTTAACTTACCCTTTGGATTTTGCCTCAGCCCCCTCAATTTGGGGGCTATCTGCAGGGAGGGCCTTTGATAATTTTCTTTTTCTTTTTTTTTTTTTTTTGGTGTTAATTAAAAGATAGACAGCCTGCCCCAGAATAACTACCCTCTGATAAAAACAAATTGGTCCATCAAAAGAAATTTCTATCTGGTAACACCAACTATTTCACAGATTTCTTGGATATGAGGGCTAAAAACACAACTCTACTGCCATCACATAATTGTTACAGTGCAGGAGAGAGGAAAAATATTTATTTTGTGACTCTGTAGGTAGGGAAAGCAAACAGATCCTAGGAGAAAGACCTTAAAAGAGGTTGCACCATGTTGGTGCAAAATTCAGTATGTCCCAGCACGAGGGACGAACGAACACACGATGTGAGACCTGAGCAGGCTGATGTTCTGTGTGCTGTAGCTGTCCACCGGACTGCGCACACAGTCTGATGGAGATCTGACCAAAGCAAGTCAGGTCTTGTGGATGGAGATACCTGCTCTTCAGCTACCAAGGAATGGCATGAATCAAGCTTAAGAATTAGCGGACTATTAAAGCAAAAGGTAGGAATGTCTCATGGCACTATCACCTGCAAGATATCTTACAAATACATACGATGCTAGGAAGCTGTCAAAAAACCAAGAGGTAGATAGTGAAAAAGGCGAGCGATGAGCTAAGGGGATGAAAACTGATTAATGATTAATCATCTCATTAATGATTAATGTACACTGTAAAAATATTTCCTGTGCATATCCTAAACTGCATGGCTCACAAAGGACCCATAGCAGATGTGCCAAGGCAAGGCAAGACAAACCACATGGTTTTGTACTGAGCAAAACCAGGAAGAGAGTTTTGAGTTATCGTCTCCCTGAGAGTGACAATGATTCCACCACGGCTACTTGGAAAAACAGAGATTTGGGAACAGACTTCTTCCCACAGAACCAAGCCTCTTACAAAAAGGCCCATGCGGAGGCTCGGCACAGGTAGCACTCCCTGATCCCTGAGGCAGGGTCCCCCTTGCCTTCCCTGGGCCACCATCAGTCTTTCCACTTGACCACCAGCTGCAGCTCTTCCTCCCAGTTCCCCGCTGAAGCCCTGGCAAACACGGCAGCAGCAGCAGGAAGCAGGAGCTCCGGGAGCCGCTCCAATCCCCGGGGTGGGCAAAACGCCCCCTCCGCATCGCACTGTCCTGGCTGGCGCATGGACAGGCAGGAAGGAGCAGCGCTCCTGGAAGGCCTTCGAGGACACTTGGCTTCCAGCCAGGCAGGAGGACATGGGCAGCACAGGCTCAAGTTCAGTTCTTCAAAAAACAGAAAGGTTCCCTCTGCTTTGCCTGAAGCCCTGGAAAGCTTCATAGCTGCAGTTTTGCACTACCCTGGTAAGCAGGAAAATTCATCTTTGAGGTTCAGACTGACGTGTTTAAGAGCTATCAGGGGAGACTGCAGTTTCGCCCCTGCTGCATCCTGAAAAGCTCCATCTCCAAACTGCCTCGGCAAGGACTGGCCTCCGGTTTGCCTTGTGTAACATCACTGCAGCATTCACGTTTCTCCTCTGACAGCAAAACTGGAGCACACCAGCTTTCATAACCCCACATTGTCCTTTCGTTATTACAAATTAAGTAGCTGCATTTCCGGTCATCTAACTGTTTCTGTCACAGAAGTTGCAGCGCTTGACAGTTAGGCTAAAATTATGGCATACAAAATACCCATTAACAGTCACTATAGAAGCTCCTGTTTTGCCAGAGAAGATGCATCACGCTGAACAACACCATATATCAAATGTTGCCCACATAAAAAACAAAAACAGCTACAAAAATAGGAATTTGTTGTTGAGAAACATAGACCTAGAACCATGAATCTTACCATACAAAGGTCAATACTAACTTAATAATCCAAGGTCAATAATAATTTATTCCTACAACTTACTTGAAGCAAAATGTTTTGAATTCTCAATTAAAAAAAGAACAAGAATTCCTTGAGCATATCTTAAATATTTTAAACAAAACATTCAAGGATATTCCAGGATACAAAACACTTTCTATATTAGTTATTTACATGGTAACTCAAATAAGCATTTACACCTTAGCTTATTGTAGCACTCGGGAACGACACAAGGACACTGGAGACACATG
Source organism: Rhynchotus rufescens (assembly GCA_032273925.1). Lineage (NCBI taxonomy): Eukaryota > Metazoa > Chordata > Aves > Tinamiformes > Tinamidae > Rhynchotus > Rhynchotus rufescens. Next base: position 22,728 of record JAVCKT010098370.1, read on the forward strand.
CACAGAGTAACACAGGACCCGTCTAGACCACTAGCTCACGCTCACATACTGCTTTGAGGGATGTCACTCAAAGGCATGGGCTGAATAGCTCTACCAAGCTTGGGGATGATCTCTCCTTTTTCAAAGGCTTCCTAGGACGAGCTCATGCTCCCCAAGGCACAGCACAAGGGCCAACATTGGGCTGTGCAGAGAAACATCGATACAAACCTGGACCAGAGGAGTCCACCATACCATAGATATTGGGGTGCAGAATCTTGCTACCAGGTTTGCCCCTGTACAAAATAGATTTTCCATTTTCTTCACGTCCCCCAGTTGATATCTCTGCCAGACACCTTTCTTTGCAGCTGTTTATTTCAGGTTTTGTACATATCAAGCCTCTGTGGGGCAAGGCCTGCTATTTCTGTTCCTACTCTTATTTTAAGGACAAATATGCATCACAAACACAAACAGTATGTTAACTTTAATCTATGCCATCATAAAATAATCATTTTCTGACAGAAGACTGTCAACCACTAGATCAGAGGTCCAGCCATAACTTCTTCTGTGACCCCTAATTATATCTCTCTGGCCAAGTCTTCAGTCATAATGATAGATTCGCAAGGGTCTCATTGATCATGTAATATTTAGACACACTAATCCTCTTTCCACGGAGGATGCCAGTATGATTATGCTCATCTTGACTCAAACAGAAGGGGAAGAACAATCTTCTTCTCTCTTTTAAATATATGAACCAAATCATTCCAAATTCCTTTCATCTAGTTCTTTGTAGCCAAAACACAGGCCATGTTTTGTCTGTGCAGGCTCTGATTTTGGATTTCATCATTCCCAGGAATGCATGCAAATATAAGAGTGCCAGGCATGAAGTACCATGACCACTGCACTCACAGTCACAATATCTGCTATTTTAACATAACCTCTGAGATAATTAGGAGTTCAAAATCATTTCTTAATCTGTTCTGCTCCTAGAGATACTTGGAGCATGGAAAACCTTTCCTGTAAGAGGCAATTAGCCTGCATTCTAATTATTAGCTCTAGTAGCTTAAAAGCAAATTCTTCCATAAATGAAAGCTACTTGCACAAGGCTGCAAAGGATTTCCCTGGGTTTGCTGAAGAGGCAAAGTAAATGGTATCTGATTAGGCACCATTCTGCTGTCTGCAAACAGTCAAGCCCCCTGGCAAGTGGCTTGTGTTTCCATGCAACAGCTGGAGCCTATGGGGCCTTCTAAAGAACTTCAAAGCTATCAGAACCCCATCTCCAATCTTTTCCAAATTCAAATTAAAAGCTGTTGTGAGACATGCACAAAAGAGTTTTAGGAGGCAATGTTTATCCATCCTGGGAAATTTAAGGCAACTAAGATACAATTATCTTGGTAGAAATCAATGCCATTTCTTAAAATAAAAAAAAAAAATCCTGTAGATCATAAAAGGAGCCTTAACCAGTAAAGAGCTCTAAGCTTAAATTAATCCAATGGGTTGCCATTGGATTGATCAATCACTGCAGTGGTTGAATACTCAAGATCTTTCTGACAGATGAGTTATTCTACAGTGGGGCAAGTGGAGTACTCACAGTATTACTTTCTAGTGGCATGAACAAAAAGATTTTGCTCTCATTAGTTTCCCCAGTGCTCCATTCTCTCCACTCCTGCTTTTAAAGTTGAGTCACAGTTATCATTTTGGTATTTCTGAGGAAAAAATATATTAAAAGTGATTTTTTTCCTCATGTGAAGTATAATAAGCATCCCTTAGATTTGACTCAGAGGTTGTCAAAGTGAATTTTATTTGTTCAATTGTAAGCTCACAGTATGTTTTCCATAAAGACAATGGGAAGACACATGCGAAAAAAAAAATTGCTAGCTTGAGTATAAGGATAAGTTTGGATCAGTCACTGTGAGATATCTTGAATTGATTGCATTATTTTCCATTGTACCGTAGTATCTGTATATTTTAGTATCTCTCAAATAACTTTTGAGGATGGATGCAACATTGAACTCTTACTGCAATCTGTGCTATGCCGTCATTTCAAACTGACATAAATCTGTTTGATTTCAGCCAAAACCTTGTTCCTGAACCCTGACAGCAGTGGAGGAGCTCCAGTTACGTAGGCTGTATTAAATGTTCTTACCTTTATTCATGTCTACTGAGTGGTTCCACAGCTTTGTGTGAAGCGGAAATATTAAAGGATGCACAAGGGACAAACTGTTAAACCTGGAGTCACTGACCGACAAACTGCTATTCTGTCTTCAAGAAAAGTGGCCCTGTTCATGCTTGGGCCACCTGCTCAGCGTGCTCTCCATCTAGACCTTCAAGCAAGTCATGGCAGCATTCACACAAGAAGACCTTCTCCTCTACGCAGTTACCAGCAAAGGAGAAACTCGATCCTTCCAGCCTACAAGAGCTGCAGCTACTGTGAGCCGCAGCACAAATCACTATATTCACTTGACTTCATCTGTCAGCTTTCCAGTTTGCAAAGCAAAAAAAGCTGTCACAGAGCTTGGGCTCATTAGCTTATGGGATAAATTTGTCTTTGGGACAGGATGGCAGACAAATGCCTTCAAAAACAAGAGGCATGGCTTTAAGATGACGCTAAGCCTATGGAGTCACAGGCAACCGTTTGGGTTTAGTGTCACCGTTCAGGTTTAATGCAGGAATGAGAAGACACCAGGGAATGACCAAATGATAGTCAGTTCCCTTGGGAGGCTCTCCAAGCAGCTGTAGCAAGCAACACACAAGGCATTTGGCAGGAGCATGACCACAGTGGGCTTCTTAAGCACTCTGCACCCTCAATAAAGAGCTGCCTCTGTCCAATGTCTGTTTATTCCTTTGGGACCAACTTAAAGGAAATTTGCTGGCTTTGAGAACCCCAGCCAGCACAGACCTCTCTACCTTGACAATCCTGAAAGGGTTTAGGAATTCTTTTCAAGTTGTGAAAGGACGTTGACTTTTGTCAGCACTAAGAAAAGCAGAGGCATGCAAAAGCAAGATCAAGGCACAACAGGGAATGAGACTTTAACTTCATTTCACAGCACGATTTTAGAAACTTAACAGGGAGAGTTTTCATCCTTTTGTGAGCTTAAGTCACATCAGGGACATGTTAATGTAGCCCTTGTCTGAAGAAGCACATAGGTATTTGTCTGGCACCTACAACACGGAACGCAAACCGATCGAAGTAAATGGGAACTTCATCTGAAAAAATACAGAATCAGATCCATTGTTATTGGAATTACTGTAGAAAAGAGACTGGAATAGGCACACATGAAGTCTATCTAAAAATGACACATCTAATATCTAAACTCCTAAAATGCTAATACTATTAGCTAATACACACAGTATTAAAATGCTCAATATTACTACTATGGAATTAGCCTCTTAAAAGAAAAAATAACTTGTTATTTTCAAAAGGTTTGATTTACTTTTGAAGAATTCCGCAAACAAGGATTGTTTCAGATAAGAATCCAAGATTTTGGTAGTTCAGCTGCCAGTAAACACTACAAAAATTGGTGCATAAAGGAGCGGCTAAAATTGTAGCTTGCCTTCCGCAGAAAATTATTACAAGAGTTGTTACCTGAGGTCATTTTTCTGTGAGGAATATAATGAAGAACTAAATACATTATTATTCAAGACAGAAAATTCTCAATCCATTGTTGATTTCCCAGCTATGGTACCTGAGCTAGGAGTATGGCATCCTCTCAGCTCGGTTACCACACTTTCAAAGATACGACATCAATCCTAATTAGAATGAGCCCATGTGATGCTAATTAGTGCCTCCCTTTTCCCCTCTGGAAGGTTCTCAAGAGAGAGCCTACTGAAAAATCAGGCAATGAATTCTTGGGGGAAACTCTCTTTGAATCGTTCTTCGCTTCAGTTGCTGCTGTGGGAAAGGATGGGGGGAAAAAAAGAGAAAAATCAGAATCAGAGCAGTATCTCATGTCATCTAGGAAGTATGAAGACAACATAATGGGCTCCAGGTACCTGACCAATGTCACCAACATACCTGTTGCTATTTGAAATTATCTCAGTCTCATAGGAATAATGCTGCCCTTACCTGCAGAGTAAGCTCATAAACTGCCTTTTCTTTCTCAGAAAATGGGGAAAAAAGAACTAAGATGCCTATATTGACAGACTATAAAATCACTGGCTTATTTTATTACACAGAAATTTATGACTCTAACATAAAAGTTTCCTATGAAAATGACTCAAGGTCATTCAGATATCTCAAGAAAGGTAGTTATTTGCTGGGAGAAAGATTCTTAGAAAGCTAGTTCAAGATCTATTCATCAGCAAAACTTGAAATAAGAGGATTTAACAGATTTGGCACAAGTGAGTTTCATACTTGAGCACCGAGACCAGTATGCTCAAGTATTTAGAATTAGTTGCAGCGTACAAGCCTGAATCAGGGTAAGTATAACCTGAGTTAAGGTGCATTGAATTAAAATGAATGATATGCTTTGATCTACATGGATTTATGCTTTTAATTTTAAGGGTCTATTAATAAAAGCATTACTCCATTTTTATCTCTTAATCACTCAAAAGAAAATCTGGAGCTAATATTGGAGTAAAAGCTCTTGCATGTAACAGAGATTTTAGCACTATAATAGGAATATAATTATTTCTCTTTTTGCATTTTTGTCTGAACAGGGATGGAAGAATAAAAGGTAAGTAGCCTGCATTCAGTACCAAAGGTAACCTAACTCCCATTAAAAGTGTTTTTGCTCCAAGACAGGATCTGCACATTTAAGCAAAGCCATTCCACAGAGAATGAAGAAGTTTCCACTTTTAATGCGTGTTGGAAAGTTATGGATGAAAATCTTCCCATTCCCCTTTAGGGGAATCCGATTCTCTCCTCAGAGGCATGTTCATCATTAGCTTGCATTGAAATGACGGAATGGTTGAGGTGGGAAGGGACCTCTAGAGATCATTTAGTCCAACGCCCTGCCCAAGCAGGGACATTCAGAGCATGGGGCACTGGCCATATCCAGGTGGGGTTGGAAGATTTGCAGAGAAGGAGACTCCACAGCCTCCCTGGGCAGCCTGTGCCAGCGCTCTGGCACCCTCACAGCAAAGTTCTTCCTCACGTGGAAAGAGATAGTCAAGTTCTTTGTGTTCCTCATCCTCGCCACTGCATACAAGCAGGTTGTTGGCTTCAAGACCCATTCATTTGTTGGCACTAATTGCTGGAGGTCTAAAAGCTGTTTAGAAGCAATGAAGGGACTGAACCAACTGTGTGGATGCAATCCACACCACGGAAATCACAAGTGCTTCTTGGCTCCAAATACTTGTTGCAGCTAAATTTGTCCTCTTCTAGTACAGCCCTAACTGTATAAAAATGTGAACTGGGGGAAAGCAATTCTAAATTCTAGATTTAGAACTGAAGTCAGGAATTACTCTTATGATTTCTTTAAAAATAAAAAATAAGAAGAGAATGAAAGTGGGGGAAAAAAAGGAGGAAAAAAAAAAAACAGTTAAGCAGCTCCCTGAGCAACAAAGTGACCGCTCTGAGCAAGCTTCAGTTAACCACAGTTCATTGCCTTGCCTGATGAAATAAATTAGCTAATAGTAGTGTTGCCAACAGAATTAATTCACCTTAAAAACCATGGCTTCCATAACCCTAATGCAGCAGTTGTTAGCGTGGGCCCCCTCGCCCGGGGGCGGACGCCGTTCTGTTCCCAGCGGCGGCGCTCGGTGCTCGCTGGCTGAACTCGCCCTGGAGCCGCCGACGCTGCGCGCTGCGGCGCTGACCGCGCTCCAAGGACGGGGCATCTCATCAAAGGGCACCACAAATCTGCACAGGATGGCAGAAGGGAAATGGTAAAGTGTTATTTATGTGAGTGACCATTATAGATTTAAGAAGTCCTTCTAAGCCATTTTACCATTACTCACTCACCTACTAAGTAACCTCTAATTCTCGGCATTGTGATTCTCATTCAAGCACATAGAGACGAGTAGTCCATTTATGTGACTGCAGCATAAGCTATTGTACACACACACACAGACACACACCTATCCATGTACTTGGAAGTAATTTTTGGATTTACAGTTAGATATTACAGATATTCAGTGAACCAAGGAAGAGATTTGACAAAAAAAGATTTGAGAAATAACCCATCTTCCCTGCTTAAATAATTCTTATGTGATGTGAAGGAATCCCATTAGAAAAGCCCAATACTCTCTTTTTAAATGGACTTTGCCACCAGGTATACAAATCAAGAGAGCAGTGATTGAGAAAAAGGCATCTTCTCATTAGATTGGTGCATGATTTCCAAGACTTACCCCATTTGGAAGGTAAGTGTTGTTGAATGAAGGAGAAAGAAATGAGACAAAACTTTCAGAGAAAAGGAAAGCATATAGATCAAATAAACCCTTAACTAAGGCTCACTCTGTGGATGGACGTGAGACTGGTCAGGACAAACTATAACCTTCCTCGTTAAAAAAATGTTTCCCTAAAATTAATTTTTGCTTGAGCAGCAAATGCAAACTCTAGACATTGAGCATGAAGTCCTGAACGTATCAATACCTTCCATTTCCCCAGAACTTCGGAGCAGAGCTGTCTTAGCCCAGAAGGAGTGTAAGAATAATTTAGTCTTTTATTCACACTGTCTTGACAGTCACAGATGCTGCAGAACATCTACTGTTTAAGAGGGCATCATATTGTCCTTTCAGGTCTCCAATACCTCCTCTTTCATTTAAAGTTAGAAAGAAAAATGTATTTCAAAGTTTTTTTTTTTTAATCAAATAGAATGATGAGGAGATTTTTAAAAATTAGAAACTTTACATGTCTCTAAGATTCAATTTGCAACCTGTCCCTAATCAGACATTTTTCTTTACTATCTCAAGGACATTTTGCCTTTATTCTAACGTATGCTGCCATCCAGGTACAGTAAGCATCTAGGATATACTACAGCAAAGACATATGAACCAGACATCTCAACTGAGATCTAGCAAGCAGCTCAGAAGTTTTATAGATGCCTCATTCATTTTTCAAGGAGCAAATAAAACTCATTAGGCATCTCAGAAATCTCAAGTAAAAGCTTTATACTCCCCAAACGAAAAGGCCTCTGTGAAAACTCTCCCTAAGGACTCCCAATAGCAATCCAGCTAATCACCTGTAAGGTATGAGCACCACTCAGTCCCCGTCAATTTGGTCTTTTGTCTCCCTCCCAACCTCTCCCAACATCAGATTTTCCTCAGCCTGTCATGAAATTTCACCAGGCTTTATCGGGATAATTTCTAGGCCAATGAGTTAGTCAACATGCACAACAGAAGGTGCTGCAAGGAGCCACTGTAACAGAGATGACAAAGTGCCAAACTGTGAGTCAAGACACAGCTCCATAAACAACAAGTCTGATGGTCACGTATAGCTTGGAGAGATGATAAAACTCTGGAGAAAAGTTGGAGGGAATCATTTGATGCCCATCAATCTATTTCTCCCTTTTATATTATTCCACTGGTCTCCTCCCCTCAGAATAAGCCAGTGGGATTTGCAAGTATTTACAAAGTCCTTTTAATTTAGCTATATATATTAAATATGTAAATCTCCAAAGCAAGTTATTTGGAATAACTTTTATTGAAACGAATGTAATAATGGCATAGAGTTCACGAGATTGTGTGCACAATCACAACAGGCTCTCAATGCTTTCCAAGCAGATCAAAAGCTATGAAAGCAGAGATTGTTTGACTGCTTTCATAGCATAGACCATGTACTTCCACCAAGAATGAACATCATTTACTAAACTATGTATTATTTTTCCCAGAAAAAATGTT
>JAVCKT010098372.1:0-10796 GCA_032273925.1 Rhynchotus rufescens
TCCCCTTCCTCCCTGCATTCTCCCTTCCTGAACTTATACATATTAATCATATCCCCTCTCAGCCTTCTCTTCTCCAGTATAAACTCAGACAAAGGTTGATAATACTCTCTATGGGTTTAAACATAAGTGTTTATGTTGAAGCCAGGGCATGAACAAATTTAGATACCCATTATGAAAACAATAAGTAACACTTTAAACCAACTTGTAACCTTATGAAAAGATGTGTTTGTTGGGATGTTTCGTGCATGCTACAAGACAGCTGAAAAAAGCTGATGAGAGGAGTCAATCTTTTTCTGCTATTGCAACTATTTGCAGCGTGTGTTTTAATTCCCCTCTGCCCTCCGTCTCCATAGCCTCTGTAGCAGCACTAACCATTTTGCAGGCTGCAGCCCTTGCACTGCTCACTCAGCTCCAGATGAGGATTAATTGACCTGAAGTCAGCACGAGAGATTTCAAGCAGGTGTCCAGAAGCAGATGGGCATCACTCTCCACAGAATTAATTTCAGTTCTTACTTTGTCCTTCTTGAAATTTAACCTTGACAGAATCAAACGCTTTTTACCTGGGATCATCTTCAAAGCACTTGGAACTCCAAGTGGTAAAGGCCACAATACAGCAACTCTTTCAACTTCTCTTTTTGCTGAAAGCCCTTGCCAATATTTCTAAAATGTCACAGATGAGGAGAGTATGATGTTTTATATGGAGTATTGTCTATAGAGTACTGTACAGGGATGAGTACTGTACAGCTCTTCATAAGGGCTTTGGTAGCTCAACTCTGTTTCAGGATCGCAGCTGAAGAGCTTGTACTTGGCCAGATTTTGTGAAAACTGGAGTTTTTCACATTCAAAACTCATTTGGCCCTACTAAGATCCAGACGAAAAAGATTTTCATGTGAATCATAATGACTCTCCATTTCCTTTCTATCTGTAATAGGAATATAATAGGAATATACAGTTACTGTAAAATAACAATAATACTGTTGTCAGACAGCTCCTTCACAATAGCGTCAGACACATTTTCTTCCTTTGGCAAGTATGCTCTCATAGTAGAAATTACAAGGTAAAAATAAATTGCAGGTATGATCACAGTGATTACAGCAAAGACAGACAAGAAGGCCTTCATACAAAGACTGTAATTTTAAGCTTTCCAGATCATGGACTAGATGCTGCAAAATGCCTATATTATGCTAATTACATCCTGGCTGCATAAAATGAGCAAACTGCCTTGCTCTCCCGCCCCTGTCAGGGTCTAATCTCTGTCCCACATTCAGAGGGCACATCCTATGACTCTGCTAAAACGCCAGCCCCTCATCTGGCTCCTAAGGTTTGCAGCTTGAGTAACTTCTACTACTTTCAAATGCATGAAGTAATGGGGTAAAAGTAATGGGTAAGTCCTTTGAGCTGAGATGAACTGCACAGTGCACTTCTTTCCTTTCACTAGTAACTTTATGAGATCAAATAACAAAATCATCTCTCACAGCAGGTGGAAACCAGGTAAAAATCTAGCTTCATTTTGTTCCAGAGTGAATCATGTCATTTTCTTCTTGTTAAAAAGAAAGTTTTAAAACAGAGCAAATGAACAAGCCCCTAGTCATGATACCACCTTACAGTGTAGAGCAGGTGCAGACAGTTTTCAAAACAGAGTGCACCCACTCTGAGACATGGATGCAGATCTGCCATGATTTGCCCAAGTTCACTCAGCAGGTCCATAGCAAAAGCACAAGTTTTACCTCTCACCACTTACATACCATAGTGCTTCTCTCACCATACTGTGCAGGCCTCACTAGTTAGCAACTTCTTTCCAAAGCAGACGCCAGTCCAGGGTGGTTTCTGCTTCTTTGCTCCTCAACATGGAAGTCCATATTAATAGATATACTGATGAAAATTATGCAAACTCATAATTAAAGTGAAAACAAAGATGTAAAAAATGATCAAAGTAACTGAGCAGAAAACTAGTCTTACTGACTTTAAACTCAGAACAGTTACCTTGATTCCAGCAAGGAGGTTGTAAGTAAAATCTAAAAACTATATAGCTTAAGGTGCTCAACATTTATATGGCTTGTATCTCCTAAAGAAAGTCATCTCCATGAGATCTTGTGAATCAAGAAATCCCTGAGAGAAATGTCTCCCTCTTTTCCCAGTCATTCAGTTTGGATACTCATTTCCGGCTAGCAGAATCGGGCAAAATGGTTAATTCTATTTAGTAAAATGTGTAGTTAGATATATAAGATAGTAAACACTCTTGTTTGACCAGTGGCTCAATTTTTACTATTTTAAGTGTACCTTTTACTTTGGTAAAGCTTCTTCACAGAGCATCTCTGTCCAGTATATCTCTGTATTCTTTGAGGTTCTGCTCCTACTTTTAAAGAATATATTAACTGGACTGAGTATTATCTCATAATACAGACTGAAATTATTCAGAGCCATAGTAGCTGCTGAAACAAAATTCTGATTTTATTTTGGACATTGTTTGTTTCTCTTAACTTCTCATGACTTTTTATTGCCAAAATCACCTGCCTTGTAAGTCTGTTACTATCACAAACCTTTGCAGTTGCTGTTTTCTTGCAGTGCTGGATGCAAGCCCACTCATACTGAATCTTGTTTCTCACTTACAAATTTTTCCTAGTCTTTATTTTTAGTCAGCTATTGCAGCATTTTAGACAAAGTCTGGGAGAATTAAGGAAAAGGTGCCCCATACCTGCAAAGGGCTCAGGAAATTATTCAGCATGCATTTGAAAGTGGTGATGATACATCATGGAGAAGAGACCCATTAAAAACCAATTATATCTTATTATTCACAAATATGGCCTTAACCACAACTGGAAACTGAAGATGTATTCAAGGATCACCAGTAAGTCTAAAATCCTTGAGGAGGTTCCTGTTGCTCCCTCTTGCTCTAGCTACAGGTGCAGAATATTCGGAAGTGCAGAAGAAAAAGCTTCTGAGCTGGTAAGCGGCATTCAGTCCATGTTTATATCTATGGTGGACAATGCTTATAAAGTCATTCATGATGATAGCTACTGAGCACTGCATTTTAAGTGTTTAAGCACAGCAGAGTTTAGCACATATATTTCCGTAATTGTAACATTGCAAAATTCATCATTTTCAATCACCATTTTCAATCACCTTTGCATGTTGCAAAAGAAGAAGATGGGAGGGCACCAGGAAGTCCAGTGGGTGCTAGCAAAGACAGACAGGGTTGCTGCTAAGCCTAAGAGGCATCTCCTCTTCCCAGTCACCATTTTTTTCCCCCATCAATTCTCCTTCTGCTACTCTCTTCCTGGAAACACACCTTTCTGTAATTTTCTTAGGAAGCAATGTTTTATAATTTTATTTACAAGGAGAGTCGGACTGCACAACATTTGGTTTTACAGGACGACATGTAGGCAGGAACACTGGAAGTGGAACAAGTAATTTTATTGAGTTTAATGGATTTGGGATTCAGTGATTCAACAACCAGGGGCAGGTGCTTGGTAGGTTTGGTTAATTTTTAGGTAAGTTGAGTGGCTGTACTTTCATACTGGCCTGGAGAGCTCTAACTCTATTACAAAGAAAAACACTACTGGCATATCATTACGGGAAGGCTGAATTTCCAGAATAATGGCTGGAGAACAAATGCTGTCAATATGAGCAATGACAAGGTACTCACAATGTATTAAGCCAACACATTTCTTCATTACAGCTAAAGAGAACCAGTGAGATGTCATGCAGTATGATTTTAGCAAGTAAGAAGTAGATTAAATGACAGAGAAGTAATAGAAAAGAATAATAGAAAGTAACTGTGGAATGGTTACAAATTGATTCAGGCAAATTTTAAATCAAAGAATAAATATGAGTAGGTCTTCAGCTAAGGATATGAGTTTCAGAAAAGCAAATTTAGACAAGCTAAAGAAGCCGATTAGTGTAATGAGTTGGACTGAGATGATACAGTAAGTTGCCTGCAAAAGGAGACAGGAGTTTTTACTGTCTGAAGAGCTAAAAGTAACAGAAATCTTTACTCTCAGAAAACTTACAGAAAGGAGCTCCATACTTACCATACTTACCTAAATAAATATCTCCCTTAAGAGTCTTATTAATAAGCAAAAAGTGTCCACAAATGTGTAGGGAAAGGATAGATCAGAAAATAAAGCTACCTTTCACACGCCAAGACCTAAAAGAAACTGCCAAAACCTGAACTGAGTTAGGTCCTGTAAGGGATAGAAAAACAAACAGGTAAATGCACCTTGGGCATATACAGCAGAAGCAAAGAAAGAAAGAAGTGTGACTTCTAATTCTAAAGATGGGATAACATATAGCTTAAAGATCATGTACTTGTCATCCCTAAATAAATTTTTGATCATGACTGATTCACTGACAGCAAAGGCAAAAGCAATATACAAAATGGAATAAGGGTTTGAAAATAAAAATCCTCAGCAGAAGAAAGTGAAACTCAAGGAGGGTAACACTTTCAAATGAGCAAAGGAAGGGAAGAAGTGGGAAACCCCAAAAGTGAGACCTGGTACATAATGCAGGTGGATTTGTGAGCTGTGTTTAGCAAATTTGCCAAATCAAAGTGATGACATAAACTCTTTACAAGAGGAAGGGAAGAAGGAAACAAGACAAAACCTTTCCAGAAACGATCCAACTGTTAGCCTGTTTATTCAACTTCAGTAGTATGCCATTAGAGCAGCTCTAGAAAGAAAGACTGAGAAAAGACATGAAGGAAAAGGAAATGGAAAGTTGGTTGATAATTGACTAATTTCACTAGGACTAACTACTAGATATGTGTCTCCTAATGGTCTTCTTGCTGTTCTTTACCTTGTTCAAGTCCTGCTAGTTCTGTGAAAATCGCACACACACAAAAAAAGGAGTGCACAAAAAGCAAAAACATGCAACCAGGTAAAAGTATATATTTTACCTACATTATACAGTGTGTATAATAAAATATATTTTTTAATATTTATACAAGAAATACATTTATATAGTAAAAATTTGCTCTACAGTATTTTTGCCTTTTTAATTACTATTTTTTCCTTCATTTTCTCCTACCAACAGCCTCATTCCTTATTTATCTGGACAGAATTTTTGTTGCTTCATACAGTTTCAGAATTCCTGATGGTATTCCAGAGGTGTTTAAATGCCCCTACCATGAAAACACCTTGTCTGATGAATTCTAGGGGTATCTGTTCCTCTCTCTAACAGTCTTATATGGTATGTGATCCATTGCGGTTGTCATTGACAAGTATCTTCATATCTACCTCAGTCAATTCTTTCTGACAAATTTATATCAGAAGTTTATAACAGAAACTCGCTTGTCCTAAAGGTTTTTTTTTTTTTGTCATGGAATCTTGTATTTTTCAGCCACTTTCGCCACTTTCATCCTTTCCCATTGATATTCCCATACTGTTCTGAATGGTGATACAGAACTGAATTGTCCCAGTTCTCTCTGTGCTGCACTTGTCCTGTTTGTGCAAATGTCATTGATGAAATTTACCATAATTAGATTTAACATGTAGGTGTTCTCCTCCTACTTTGTCTTCAGAAGTTAGTTATTTCCCCTGCAACTCGTTTCTCATCACGCTGTAACTCCCTGTGGTAATTCTGATATGCTGTCTGACTTCAGTACTAACATCCATTATCATTGGTAAACAAAAGTGAAAAATTCTGAGACCTTCAAGCACCTAATACTCTCACTGATGCTGTCAGATGGTTTCCAGCTTTTAGCCAGACTGGTCTCCATATCTACAATTATTTCTAGCCCATAACAAATATCTGTATAATGCACATTAATAATTTGTAACAAATTGAGAGACTGTGGAAGATGTTTAAAACAGAGAATTAATTGACTTGCAATGGAAGAAACAATCATCTACAGTCAAAGCTGAAAAAAGGCACAGAAAATAATATTGAATCCAATCAGATAAATTGTTTAATTTACTATTTCTGGAAGATAATAAAAGTAATAAATCCAGAACAGAATTTTCATGTGGAAGTTTTCAACCCTGTGGAAGCCACATTTCATTTGAGAAGTAGCTGAATTTAAACCTTTTTTTCCCTTGTTCAAGTAAGAAGCATATTACATTTTGTCATGAGCTGCTAGAACAAGTCTGACTCATGCTTTTGCCCATCCTCAAAAGACAAAACTCTTGCAAGGGCAGTTGTGAGATCAGATGAAACACACTCTCAGCAAGGATTTTTGCTTTCTTTATCAAAAAGGTCTTGGTTTTGGTTTCATTCCTGACTCTCTGTACTCAACTTTGAGACTTTATCCGTCTTGGGAGATGAATCAACTCTTGCAAATGGGTCAAGAAAGCTTTCTCAATATGTGCACTGAAGTTTTGCCTGAGGCAGGATACAGAATTATTGTTTGGGTTTTTTTTTTTTCATTTTTTGAACCTTTTGGACATATTTTAATATTTCTATAGATTTCTTTCAATGCCTGATCTGAATATACCAGTAGATTGTGAGGAGATGCTTCAGGCCTTGTGTTGCTCACTGGAGGGGAGCTACCTGCCCCGAAGTGAAATCCTTTCACCATTTCCTCACGCTACCCAAATTAGACCAAGAAAGCAACAGGCAGAGAACGGCGATTTGTTAACAAAGCTTACAAGTTTTATACTGTTGTGGGGCATTTTTCCTGGGAGCCAGCAGGGCTATAGTCTAGAGTTTATTTATGCATAGTAACACTGACACTAAGAGCTTGCTTTCTATGTGAGGAAAACTGGGAAATTTCTGAAAGGAGTACTATTTCTGTGTGTGTTAAATGATCATATGTTACTTTTATGCATCTGCATTTTTGACCTGCTAGGGAACTGCATGATGCAAGTCAAAATAGCCTCAGAGCTGCTTTACTTGAATGCTGTGCCATACTCCAAGACTGGGCATTTGGCAGAGATTGGCTTGGCTTGATGTCACAGTTCTTGCTGTCCACCTTGTGTTTGCTGGGTATGTGTTTTTTATACCTCTGCAATCTTTGTATTTCCTGAATGTTGCTTTTTTAGAGACTATGAACTCATAGTCTCTAAACACACATTGCCATATCTGCTGATATATTGTGGTAGCACAGGTAGGAGGCCCTGTTCCCCCAAAACAGTAGGAACATCATTGTGACAAGCTTTGCTATTTTGATTTCAGTGTGGTTAAAGGTAAAAAGTAAATGCAAAAATATTGGAATTTTCTCACAGGCAAAAAAAACCCTGTTTTCCCATCATTTTTACCTTTAATTTGAAGCATGGGAAATGAAAATGAACATATCTCTGCAAAAGGCCTTTTATTTTGGTGTAGTTTCAGGTTTGAAAGCAAACTCATTTTTGGCTTATGATATCCTTCTTTAGATTCCACTACCCTATAGGAATTCTTACTGACCCAGTTGAGAAGCTCCACATTTATTGAGAAGCCTGTGACATCGTGCCATCTGTTTACAAAATAAATATCAGGTAGAAAATGAATTGGCCTGTGACCATGTCAGCTGCTCAGACCCCCAAACCCCTCCTTTGATTAAACTGTCACAACATAATGTTTGAGCATATAGTGTGCTGATAACCAGGTGTTTGTCTATGGCTCAGTGGCACTGGGTGGAAAGGATTTTACTGTCTGCAAAGCAAACATACAAACAAAATCACAGAGCAATAGCAGGTGAGAGTGATGCTACAAATCCTTGTTTTCTGATCTATAGTTCTACAACACTTACAAAAGGAATCAGGCTGTAAAAAGGACTCATCTCACTGACAGGACCTTGGGGCTGAGAGTCCCCTTCCCATTCTCCTCTTGCTGTAGTAGGAGCAGCCCCATTGGTTCCCTGATAGGTTGTTCCTATTTGCTCTTCAGAAGACAAGATCTTCTGTGACCATGATATACTCTGCCCCTGCCCTCTCCATGCATACTGATTATTCTTACAGACAAATGTTTACTCTTGGTGAATAACCAAAAGAAACTGAGTCAGAAGGAAGCTTTTTGACCCTCTGCATACCTGCAGGACCTCCTCTGCCGAGGAAGCACACTGCTTGTGGGGCTGGTTTCCCAGAGCATGGCAGTGGAACAGGCAGCTTAGCTGTATCACATAGCCACAGAGTTTAAGAAAGTGAGCTCTGCTGAGCTCTGCCCAGCTGAAACTGTGGGTCAGTCTGCGTTAGGTGAAGTGGAGCCTGGCCAGAGCATCCAGGTTGTAGGAAACAGCATAGGCTTTTTAGTGGTAGGCAGAACCGTGATGTGTCACACAAATTTATTTTATAGTATCTGATTTACTAGGATATTTTTTCATTTTTTGTTTGCTTGTAACCCCTTTTTTTTCATAACAATTTACTTCCTATTGCACCTGTTGGCTCTGAGAATTGGGGATCTCTGTTCCTTCTTTGTGGTAGGTAGGAGTCACATAACTCAAAAAGCTTCACTGAATCTAGAGAATATAAGACAACATAAACTATCTCTTTAGCTAAGAAGAAGAGAAGCTCAGTTCTCTAGGTGGAGTCTCAAGCCTACAACACGAGATCAAATGAATTAAACTCACAAGCTAGTTTTTGACCTATTGCCATGTCTATTAGTTAGAGCTGATGATCCTCAGTTGATAACATGACTAACCTGTCTGCTCCAGTCTGAATCTACACACTAATAGAGTATTCGAGTGAGTTTCACATTTTACTTATGGCCTCATTGGAAGCACAATAACAGGATACAAGTGAGAAGGCAAATAGAAATGGCACACCATTATACTCGGTAAATGTCCAGAATAAGTGAAATTTTAATGTAGGGTTTTTATGGAAATAGATAATTACCTCAAAGAAAGCTGGAGTTTGACGCCCCCACACACAAAGTAAGGCTTGAGGGAGAAGTAGTGTGCTTCAGTAAAATAACATTTTTTTTCTAACTCCAAATTTTTGTTGGGAAAACAAATCAGACAAGCTTTAGAGATATCAGCTTTCTTGAAGAACGGCTTACGCTCTTGAAAATTTATCCACTTACTTACCTATTTCAATCATGCTTAAATAAAAATTGAGAGAAACAAGGTAGAGAGAGAAAAGAAAAATTTTAAGTAAGAACTAAGGAAATAGGATAATCAGATGAAAAGAACTTTATTTTAAGAATTTACCTGGTAAACTGGGAAGTGGTCAAGTCACTGTTGGAAACAGGCTCTAAGTCAGAAGTATAATGCCATTTCTGTTTGATGCCCCACTGCAGAGGTGATTGACACTGCTGCTTTGGTGATATTCAGCAGACTGGACTTATTAAATATAAAAAAATAATTTGACGTGTATGCAATCTGCACCATGACTGTGTACTGCGGATCTTCACAGAGAATGTCTGAGTCGTGTGAAACTGTATCAAGTTTTATAACCCTTGCAGAACCTCATCTAATTCTGTTTTCAGTTTCGGTTTGTATTTTTACAGTTCTACATTTTCTGATATTTGTTGGCCTCCATGCCAAAAAATATGCCAACAAACAAATGCCTCCATGCCAACAAACAAATTATGGGAACTCTTGTTTCCATAATTTGTTAGGCAAAGTGCACTAAAGAAAATCCAGTTAATATTTTAGAGAAAACCTGAACAGAGTCCAGAATCAAGCAGTGCATGGTGAGGGATGTCCCAGTAGCCACCAGCAGCAGAACCCAGCAAAGAGGAAATTCTGTAGCTGGGCACAGACTATGAGGCTCACGATCTGAGCAGCTATGGCCACAGTTGCGCTCTTTGCCTTTGCCTGTGCCCTGTTCGATGGCCAAAGGCATGTCACAAGCCAAGGCAGGGATGTGTCCATCCATCTCCTGTGTCACTCCACCAAGCATCCTAGAGACCCAGGTGATGAGAAGGGAATGTTTGACTGCATATGGGCTGCTGGTGGTGCTGGTAAGTGCTGTGAGCAGCTTGCTGTCCTCATGCTTTACAGTAAAAATCTGTATATCTTCTCCACTCTTTTTCACTGTCAAAAACAGCAGAAAAGGAGCTTTCCAAGTATTGTGAAAACACTTTTAAGACATATTGCAGAGCAGGTAAACATAATACTGTTGGGCCATGTATAAAACAGACTGAAGCATATGCAAACACTTTATCACCCTGCAGCCCCAGCCCTTTGCTTCCTTTTATTTAAGTGGTGCTTTGTACACATTAGGTAAGAAAATTGCAGATATTCTGCCTCTATTTTGTTAGTCTTAACTAGGTATGTAAGGGAAGCCCTTGGGCCAATAAAACATCTTCAGAGAGAGATTCCTTAATAGCTGAGAACAGATTTGAATAAGCCATTAAATAACCAAACTAAATTTTTGTATGATTAAAAGGAAAAAGATACAGAATATTACTAGTTTTAATAACATCAAAGTTCTCATCGAACTCTTAAGCCTGAAAAGGCAAACTCTTGCTTTCTGATTGCCTTGTTTGTACAAACAAAAGGTGAGCCCTTTTTTATATTTATAAACTGTTTTTGTATGAGGTTTTTAACAGCTTTGTCATTATTCACTACCATTGTTTTTATTTCACACCGATTTTGTGCATTTCTGCAGCTACAATATGAGGTAGTAGGACTTTTGTAATACGTCAAGGACTCTATAAAAAAACATAGATAGCACATAGAAATATTTATTTGATATTTAATTTGGCATTGTTTTTAACGGGCTTCAAGGTAATTTTAATTACGGAGTATTTTCAAATCACCAAAATAGCTCATTCTATTGGCAAATGGTTGAGTCTTAATTTTTCTAGTACCATAATTTGCAGTCTGAGTTTTTTTTTCCTAGGAAAATGAGAGGATTACAAGTATTTTTAGTATGACTTTTCTTTATCATTTTTCTTTTAAATCTAAACCTTCCTGTTCCTAATGTCGCCTTCTAAAT
>JAVCKT010098373.1:0-10796 GCA_032273925.1 Rhynchotus rufescens
CTGCGTGTGCAGGGGGGTTGGACTCGATGACCTCTGAGGTCCCTTCCAACCTTGGGCATTCTATGATTCTATGATGTCTATTTGATCAGGAGTAAACAGTCATGTATCTGCTCTGTGATGCTTTGAGTGGCCAAATCATCAATTCCAGCTCATAAACCTTGACTACTTGGCATAGTCTGACTATGCAGATATGCCTAATGTTCATTTAATAGCCTTTTGAGCTTAACTACTGGGAGATTACAACTATCGATTAGACCTGCTATCTCAGCTCTCCATTACTTAAGCAATCTCTGCTCCACTTCACAGTAGTAGACACGCCATAAAATAGCTGTTGATGCTTTCTGAGCAGTGTTCTCACCCCAATACACCTTTTGCCTCTCTCACAAGATTAGTGGAAATAAATTTATTTTCAGATCTTTATTGTAATATTTATATACTATAAAGGACGCAACAGAATACACGAAGGGCAAGCCAGGCATGGACTAAACAACCATGTACACTTTAGTAGAAAATATCACTTCCATTCTAATTATAAAATAAAATAAAAGTATATAAAAGTATCTACATTTACTTGGGATCATATTATTTAACATACATTTGAAGTTAAAACTATTGCTTATGAACCTGGGTAGAGAAGGGTGCTTTTCAGATGAAATAAGATTAACGAGTATCATTCTTTTGCTTCTTTGAAATTCTGGATTTTATCTTATTTTCAGTTTAAGTTTAAATCTTTAGTAGTTTAGCATTATGTTGCTATATTTTTAACAGCTGTAGTCCTCTAAGCCAAGATAATATCATTTTCTTATTTCTCTTAATTGCTTCTTGTAAAAAAAAAATTACTTTGAATTAGCTTAAAACTGCAGCAAATGCACATAAGAAACAAATTAGAAACAATACTATGTAAATTGAGCTATCCTAAGCACAATTTAAAAGCTAGAAACTGAGGTATTAGGCCTGTCACTGAAAATCTTCTTACACCATCAGAAAACACATTTCAGATCATTATTCTGAAATTTGGTTATATTTTGATGTGAAATAAGCTCACAGAAAATTTCATTTCAATGAGCAATTGGATATGTAATAGCTATTTCTTAAAGAGTAGAGACTGCATGAAATCCTCATTAATGTATTTATTTCTTAACTATTATTATTTAAATATTATATAAAATAAAATATGTGCTGAATTACTATGTAATTTTCTCAGATTAAAGATTAAAGATTTCAGATTTTCTCAGATATTAAATGTAATTTAATAAAACATTCAGATAAATGATAATTTTATGATCAACCACATAATCATTTTAAGACTGCCTATATTTCTGATACAGAAAAATGTATATAACCACACTTCACTAAACCATGACTACTCTCACTTTACCGTTATCACAAATCTGAACTGTAACGAAAAGTAAATTTTAGCCTTAGGATTTTCATTTTCAAAAGTATTACAGGGAGTTGCTAGCCATTCCCTATGAGAATTTAGTATAGCTGATGTTCCAAAGTCATAGGAGCACACTGTTAAATCCTACCTGCAGTATACACACAAGATATCACTGTCTTCATATAGATCTTGCTAATTGGAATAATTTCTTTAGGTCTTGGTGACTCCTAGAACCTGTTAGGGAATATTCTTATCTTCACAGGAAATGGCAGTACTTACTATGGTCAGGTCTGAAAGTAGTGTGAATAAAAAGAGAATTTAATATTTCAAATTTAAGAAAATTTCTATATAGAAATACTTTTTCCTGTAAATGTGATTAGAGGGTTATTTTTTTCAGCTAGTTTTTAGCAGTTGGTCACTACATTGCAAAAAGTCATTAATAAACTAGCAATAGGCTTTCTGCTGAGCAGTATTCAAAGATTATTCAAAGTCTTTATGATGATGCTAAGAAATTTAAAAACAGTCCATGAAATTAACAGTGATTAGATTGGTTTAAATAAGGAGGAGGAGTTAGAGGAGTTAAGGAGGAGTTAAAAGAGCTTTTGAGCTGCATTAGGACACTTGATATAACCTGTCATATGTGTCTGTGTTGGATCAACCATTTGGAATTCTTGTGGAAAAGTCAAGGACAAAGCAATACATAGCATGCATTAATTACAAAAATAACAGCAAAAAATGGGATTATGAATATGATCATGAGTAGTTAATGATACAATACATTGACAGCATACTATGCTACCTTTCCACCTAGTTCTTTAATTAAACACTACTGCAGGCAGTGACCATGCAGTACAATTCACTGATAGACAATTTAAATGAAGAACAAAGAAGTGAAGAAAATGACTATTCTTCCTTCTCACCCTTGGCAGCTAGTTACAGATGGAAATAGATATGGAAATGGGAAAAAAAATCCATTTGCATTTACTTCTTCATGTAATGGAATACACAGAAAATCCAGTAAAACTGGATGATATAAAAGGTACCTTTCAGGAATACAATTTATAGAAGACATAATTAAAGCAGTTATTACTGTATTATTACTAATAATGCTGATAACTTCTTCTCACACACAAAAAAATGTAACTATAACTGAAGGTTGAAAAAGCACACACACAAAGCCAATTACCACCAAAGGAAAAGAAAAACATGAGAAGTGTTAACCACTGCAGTTTCTGCTTCTGTTTTTTTCCAGTCTATGCATAAGCAACAGATTATCCTGAGATTTCAGATAGGTATTCCCCACTTTCTTCAGACTGTAACAAGAATAGGGAAGTATTTTTGCTACTTTTAATTATTTTATACTTTCAATTATTATTTTCAATTAATTCCATTAATAATTTCAATTTTTATTTCAATTATTTATACTTTCAATTATTTTTGAAATAAAATATATTTCAGGTGGATGAGCAAGTCTTTAAAATTTCCTGCGTGCCTGGGTTGTTGTCTCTCTCCCCTCTTCTGCTGAAGACCACTGCAGGAAATCCCACAAGAGTCAGTAACAGCAGCATAACACTAGCAAACACAGATAGGAGAAAACTTGGGATGCAAGCAAAAGAAAAGTATCTATTTAACTATAAGTTTCAGAATGAAAACCTAATGATCAGAAAAGTAAGAGGTGAAGAATTTGTCTTTTTATTCCAAAACTTTGAAACAGCAAGTGGTTTTGAATTAAAATCAGGAGAAATCTAGATATTTCAGATTTAATTTGTATTTTCAGTATATTAGTTTTTTAACCCAAATTAAAAGCTGATTATTCAAGGACTGAGCAAGCAAAATCCCTTCCTAGAAATGAATTACTAAAATTTCTGATAATCTCTCTTTAGGGAAAATGGTGTGACCCCTTTTAAAGAGGATAAATATTTTTGTAAAGCTGTTAAGATCATAAATGGGCTCACCTAATCAAGAGCATTTCATTTTTTTAAAGGAAAAATGGTTGCTAATTGTGGTAATATGGATCTTTATTACTCACTGCATCTGTTTTTCTTGGTTGATTAATAATGTTGCAAAATATTCGTGAACTTCATAAAAACATCCCAATAATCTATGGGTGTCTGGGCCATAGCTCAACAACTAAACCAAAAGTAAGTTTGTGCACAAGATAATTAATATCCAATAATTAATATAGCCACTGAACTGTTCAAGTACTAAGAAAAAACTAACTGTAAACAAAGTTAAATCTCCCTGGAAGATAAATGGTGTACAGGCTGAAAACTCCTCTTATGTTTAAAAGCTCAAAGTTTGTATGTCTCTTCTCTTTGTAGGAAACAGCCACGACAGTGTAAGCCAGTCTTTCTTTTTAAGAATGATTTTGCCCATCTGTCAGCCAAGATTATTATGCCATGATCTGTGTCATACAGCTATGCTACTGTAGCTATAAAATAAAAATGACAAAATCATGCTACCAGACCTCAAAAACAGTAATAAGCTTAATCAAAATAGTGCCAAAATGATAAAACAAGTTGTTGTTTCCAATGATGCACTGTTTAATAGAAAGAAATAGAGTAAAAACGGTACTGTATAACTGAGGAATATCCTGGGTAATGTCTTTTTTAGTTAAAGAAATAATGCTACAGATCCACAAAAGAAATCAAATTTCTTCTATTTAGACTAGCACTTGGCACTTCTAAGGCAATAATCTCACAATGTACTGACTTGAATATAATTAAAAAGTCTATTAATCTTCATTCTTCAGGATATAAGAAAGATTATCAGTTGTTAATCAAAAGGACGCCTCCAAACACCTAATATAGAGCTTCACAAATAGACCTCTGGTCAGAGCAAGACTAGGCTTCTGGCAGAATGTATTCAATCCAGGGACTCAGCTCTCTCTCTTATGTGACACAGGCATATTTTCTTGGCTTTCAAAACACACTGTAATGCTTATCAGCAATCCCCACATACTTAGACCGTGACTGATTTAAGGGATTAAAATTTTGCTAAAATTGTTGACCAAGCCTAGAGTTGTAAGGAAAATTATTTTCCCCCTTCACCGACATTAGAAGAGAAACAAATCACTTTGTACTACAGGAAACAGAAAAAGCTTCCACCTAAACATAGTCTGAATGAATGTGCTTTTGAAATAGTTGATAAGTATCTTGGGTGTTAGGGCTATTTGGCCCAAGTTCAGTTTCTCATCTAGGTTAGAAAAAATAATTCTTAGAATGGACTTTCAGATTAGAGTAAAAATTAAATAATTTTCATTCTTACTGAATAATTCATTCTAGAGTTGCAGAACCTTTCCTGATTAATGTTGTACAAACAGTGACAGGCTTCTTTGAGAGATAACATAGGAATTTTCAAAAATTAATTTGGATTAAACCAACTTTCAAACAGTTCAAAGTCAGATTTAAACAGTAACAGATCATTCAATGTCCAGGATATTAAATTAAATATTAAGTAAAACAGATTCGTAGCTAGAGCTTTCATTTTTGGAAATGATACAAAATTTGTCTTTGAAATTTTATTTTTTTCATAAAATTAAGGTCTGACTTTTAATTCTGATACACATTTCTTGTACAAAATGACACATCAAAACAGTTTATTTTGATAATGACTATATGTATATAAAATATATACATAAGAAAATATATTAAATGAAAGTTCATTTAGTAGGAATAGGATACTGCTTTTTCACTTATCATGGTTTCATTTTTTTTCTGAAAAATGGGAAAAGTTTCTCGACTGAAAAAAAAAATTTCTAAATTAACAGCTATTTGATCTTTTGTATCAAGATGCTCTGACGATTGGCAACAGAGTAAATCAATGCAACCACATTATTTCCTAATCTTATGGATAAGGCAAATAATTTCTAAATGAACACCAAAAAAAGTTGATATATGAATCCCCATTATTTCCAGAATTATCATGACAATCAGGCTGTATGAACCCAGATATTATTTGATATATTCTGTAATTTATTTCTAAGGATGAGCTGATGATCCTATGATAACAGCACGTGTTGAAATTTGTTTTGAAATAGGCCCTTTGCATATTTGTCTATAATTATGGAGATGCCTAAGAGTTAATGGTCAGATGCTAAGCCAGAGGATTCAGGTTTGTGAAGTTACTTTTTCCTCTGCATTTCTTCACTTCTATTTTTGATTATCTATTCAATTGCAAAAGAGAATCTTAAAAGAAAGGTATTTATTTTACTCATCTGTACAATACACATTTGAAATGGGCAATCTATTTAGAAAGGAAAAAGAGAAGCCACACAATTTTGCTTCCATTTTCTTGTGACTTTACATGAAAAACTTCATTGACTGAGATGGTGGTAAAAATATCTGTAGAGCTCCAGTTTGGCTGCATTTTGATGGCCCAAACGCCAACCAGTCTTTACACTGGCATAGTGTTGAAAGAGTTTTTAGGGAAATGTTTTAAGGTGGCACTAGTTCTTGACAGCAGGTGAGAAGAGCAGCCTGTAGAGGTTCTCCTTCTGTCTGTAGCTCAGCAGTGCATGGCAAGACATCACAGACCTGTGTGGTAAAAAGCAACTCAATTTGTTCCTGTTGCTCTTGTGATCCAATACAAATGGCTCATGCAGGGCCCATTGAAGAAAACCTACATCAAATTTTAAAAGAAGACCTTTGTTTTTAAAAAGGTAACTTTCAGGGCATTTGCATACTTTTGGCAAATCCTATTTTCTATGATGAAAATCCTGTGAAGATGAAAAATATTCTTCTACTAAATATATGCACATAGTATATGTATGTAATTACATAGAGATACACCTTCAAAAGACATTTATTTTCAACTATGAAAGTTGAATCACAGTATCAAAAGATATAAGTATATTTGGAAGTAGCAGCAAATTAAGAAAGTAAATGCATTCCTAAAAGCAAGTAGAAAAAGTAAATTTCCTGAATATAGAAAATCAAAGACTGATAAAACATAGGAAAGCTAATAAAATAACAGCTGTAAAATTCTGTGGAATCGTGTACCTGATGTAAATGCAACAGTTGTAGCTATGCACTCATATACATAATTTCACGAAGTTTCGTCTTCCTTAGGATGTCAACAAGGTCGATATTGGATGATTCCTAATATGCTTCACCAAAGCCACCTGAAATCTTAAAATTATATATTTATCTTATCCTTATTTGCTTAGATTTAATGCTTCCTTTTCCAGGCTCATGGGTACCATAGCCATAAACTCTAATCACAGAATTTTTAAGTTTAGAAACTTAAAAATAGCAGCCAGTGTTTGGTTCAAAACAGAACATGAAATCAAACATAAATAAAGACTGTGCTGTTTGCCAGTAATGGTACAAATAACTGCATCTTATACCTTCAGTGAGGAAAACACCTTTTGGAGAACACTGATGACAACAGCTCATACAAAGAAGTCCTAACTGAGCATCCACAGTGAGAAAAGATAGAGTGAGCAGAAGATTGACATATTATTTGACAAGTTCAAACTGTTCTGTGAATTTATGGTTCAATATTACTAGAAAACAACAATCACCTGTCAATGTACTCTATTTTCCCAGTATCTTATTTTTTGTCTTGTAGAAGTCCTGAACAGCAAATCTAGGAGCAATACCGTACTCTTAATCCTGTTGCTGATCCATTGGCAACAACTAAAAGTTTTAATAGAGACAGAACTAAGAACATCATTTTCTTACTAATGATAATGAATCAGCAGCCTCATATGATGACTTTTCAAACCTTGATTTTATTACATTCTTGCTGAAGCATGAAAATAATGTGTCATTCCTTATATTCATCTGTGTTTTCTTAAATACTTCTGGAATATTGTAGGAATATCCCTTTTTTAAAAATCTTTCCTATGACAGTTACATTCACTTCCTCCTACTATCCTCTCTGATTTCTCCGAACAATCAACAATAAGAATTTAGGCCAAAATAAGATAAAAAAGACTTTGTAAACATTTACCAGACACTGAAAACTCTTTTCATCCATTGACAACTGCATCGATACTCATAGCTCAGTAAAATCATGGGCATCTTAAATTCAGCACTATGACAGTAATAAATGTACTTCAATCTACACATTATATTTTATTTGCTTATAGTCTTTCAGGATGCATATCAAGAAACTTAGGTTTATTTCAACACAGAAGTTGATATGCAATGATCCTTGAGAAATACGGAACTAACCTTCAGAGGAAAGCACTAAACTAAAAGAAACGAGACTGGATTTGCCAACATCTCTATATTTCTTGTAATAGATCTCTGCAATATATATTACTAGCTATAAAGCCTCCAGGAAGAGCTAAGTCTTTTCCAAATAGAAAATTTAAACAGTAAGAAGAGATATGACATACGTTTTCCTCTCCTTAAATGCTGGCAGTTTTATCTCTATCAAAATACTATCCCAAATGTTCTAAGGTTGACTCTTGATATAAGCAATATACATCCCTGTATATGCACAGTGAAATCCTAGTAGGCGTGTGTTGTCAAACCTTCCTTAAATGCAATCAGGAAGGCCGTCCTGCCATGTAGCAGATTGTGGATGGTGATAAAAGACAGTCTAACTAGTTCCTGAAAGTCCTTAATAATTTTAAGAGCAACAGAAAAGACCTTTATCCGCCAGTTTGGGTAGCAGCTTGGCTGTCTTGCAACAGTCATGTCAATATGCTCCTCCCAGTGCCTCACAGCCAATGCAGACTTTCTCCAAGAGCTCTTCTTCTGTGTGGACCTTCCTGGGGAGGTCTCTTATCAAAATCCCTCAGAAAATACAGCACAATGTCTTTGGAGTGACAGGATCCAAAGGGGCAAAAAGCACGAACTCGTATGCCGTCAGGAAAGAGAGCAGCCCTGTTCAAGATTCTCACTAAGAGGGACCACTCCTTGAGTGGTCCCCTTTTTGGTCCTCTTGGTCCTCTCCTGTTACTAATGATTGGGCTTAATCACATCCTTGCATGCTACTGCTCACACAAAGAAGGACCTCTCTTGTGTTCCTCACAGCAGCAAGCAGACACCACAATCTGTCTGGTCTCTACCCTGGTAGCACTGCTAAAACTCAGAAGCATTTCAAAATTTTTTGTTCCCTATTTCCTTTGAAAAACCTTTTTATTAGAGGAACTATATTGATCAAAATCCCAGAAATGGCCAGAGAGAACAACAATCTTGCAACCTGAGCCCCTTTGAGCTGACAATTTCTCCTCAGTGGAAGGGGAGAAGATTTGAAACTCGATTCTTCAAAGAGTTAATGAAGAGCATTCACACAGAACAAGACGCCTGCTACTGAATACAGATCTGCAAAGGTAAAGGGAAGCAAATCTACTGTCATACATTCACCATATAGTTCTGCTTTTATAACTTTATTTTTACTATTCTAAATTAGAATAGTAGATACAACAGGTCTGATGGGTATAGGAGCGATAATTTCCTAACTACAGTATTTTACATAATGATGTAGCAATTCTGATAGAATTGATAGGTGTTCTTTGCTATCATGTAATATCACCCTCTGCAATGAAAATAAAAAGATCTATCAGTTAAATTCTGAAACCATTAAAGTTGTTACAAGTTTGATTTCTAAAAGGTTGGCTATCTAATGCTCATAAGTTGGCTCACATTTCAGTAGTCTGATGTTATTTTATCCTTACATTGAATAACAATAGTAAAAAAAAAAAGTCTGGAAAAAGTCTTGACATATTTATCATGGTGGTGGATTTCTCCTAAAATATAGCCAATATACTGAATAATAGTGATGGCGAGCTGAGCTGATTTAAAAGAAATTGCTCTTCTATTCATAACATAATACGAACAAATATGTGACACTTCAGAACGATGTACTTATATCAATTATTCTTGAGGCTTTTTGTTATCTGCAAGGTTATGCAAAGGATCAGAGTGACACTGAGCTGCTGCTTCTGCTTTTTGCAAGCATGATCTTAATTTAGTGTAGTGTTCATGGGCTTCCTTCTATAACTGGCAATATGTCATGTCTTACTCTTATTTTCCAAAAATGCACTGATTCAGCCTTGTATGTTTCTCATCCCAAAATACATTACAACACAAAGCTGGGAATTGTTGCAGCAACTGCTCCAGTGGCAGGCATAAAACAGTTTTGGCTCCCTGCTGAACAAAGTGTATCCTCACTGTACTAGCTGTCTAGCTGTTTTATAATTTGTTTTCAAAACAATTTTACAGGCAAAAAGTAGTAATATAAAAATCTAATCCTATTTGCACATGACAAATTGAAATCTATTTAATCATGATAAAATTAAAATTTGTGTGTTTTTCCCCACAGAGGAATAAAAACAGCAGAATACTTTTCAAAGTATTAAAAAATACATATTCAATATTTTACTTACTGCTAAAAATGAATTGCCCATAACAAGCTCACCACCACCATCATAAGGCTTCCTGTAGGCATTTGAATTTTAGAGCATCTACCTGCATGGAAGCACAGACTAGAAATACGTTAACATAATCAGAGATTATATGTATAAAATGGCATTTACTGCTTAAGGTAACAAATTGAACCACTGTAAAAAAGAAGGTAATTATGATGCAACATGCTGTAATTAGTTTCTTTGATATTAAACTAGATGTCTCAGAATTAACCTTTTTCCCCAACCCACTTATGTTGTACTAGTGAATGTTAAGACTTCTCTGGTTTCATAATTTTGCTTCTCTTTAGATGCACAAACACATCAATGTGGAGTTTCAGCATGGCGGATTCAAAATCTTGGCATCTGGCTGTTCTGAGATTGTATAAATGCAGAAGAGTCAAAAACTTACAGACTGCTTGGCTAGCTGCAGTGATAAATACTGATTAATAATAATTGACTCCAGTGTCATGGATGCCTTCAGCACTGCTTCCAAACTAATGTGGCCCTAACATATTTTGCAACCCAAAAGCAATGCAGCAGCTTCTATTACTAAAATGAAATATCTGTACCCTACTTTTGATAAAATTTTTCATGAATCGTCATGTTATTGCAAAGTAAAGATTATCGCAGTAGGAGTTAGAAAGTGGTGCTATACAGCAATGTTGGTGTCGCAGAAACATCAGCTATGTAGGTGGAAAAAGAAATGTCCATCAGCAACATGGTGGCCTAGGCATTGTGCAGCAGTAACACTGAGGCTTGCCAGCCAGTGCACAGTGGCATATGGTGAACATGAGAGAGATGATGAGCAACCTTTTCCAGGCTCCAGCACTGCCGCTTTTTGCATGCTTCGACAAATACAGTGATTAGGAGCTGCCACTAAATGTCTGTGTGACTGAGACGAATGCAAGGACAGCAGACACGCGAGCAGGTGGTAAAGACATGTACATGCAGTCCTTTGTTTAATTTAAGGAAATGTAATCATAGAATCATAGAATCATAGAATGCCCAAGGTTGGAAGGGACCTCAGAGGTCATCGAGTCCAACCCCCCT
>JAVCKT010098374.1:0-10795 GCA_032273925.1 Rhynchotus rufescens
GGTCAACGGTTTATGACTAAGGGTTCTTGTGCACAGTTACAAAGTAAAGTTAAAGAAAGAGAGCGCGCTATGTTCACGTACCACAAATCTGTTTTCGGAAGGGGGGTCTTTCAACCCCGAGGAGTAACCTTGAGAGGCGTCCCTGCTCAAGGGGATATCCAGCCGTGTCAGGAGAGCTCAAAGGGCGCTCGGGCTGTCCGCATATTTATAGGATAAGATGATTGACTTATAGTCCTTCTTTCATTTCAGAGGCCCAAAGGCTAGTGCACTAGCCTTACCTCCCCTTTGCGATGCAGCCTTCAGGACTGTTATGTTGAGTCTAAGTAGCAGAAGAAATCAGAATGGTAGCGCCTACAAGAACTAGATAAATCGCTGGTGGTTAGCAACTGAACAGGGCTGCATGTAAGGTACAGGCCAGGTTGAGCTGGGAAAACAGCGTATCCGTCACACAGCCCCACAATTCTCTTGTCATGTCCTTTGCAGCTTCACTTCAACTGCACCTCTATGCTTCCTCCTTCTCCTAACTCTATACTAGCAATCACATAGCATTATGGCACGGATTTACAGAAAAGCCTTTTTTACAAACACTGCCTGTGACTTGGACAGAAAAGTAAGTGCACGATGAATGTTGGCACAGCCCAACACTTCTCTTGCCATGTCCTTTGCAGCTTCACTTCAACTGCACCTCCAAGATTCTGCTTTCTCCTAACACCTTGCTAGCACTCACACCAGATTGTAGAGTTCTGTCAGAACAAACGCTTGCTCCACCAACACTGCACGTGACACGAACAGAAAAGTAAGTGCACGATGAGTGTTGGCACAGCCCCACACTTCTCTTGCCATGCCCTTTGCAACTTCACTTCAACTGCACCTCTACGCTTCCTTTTTCTCCTAACTGCATACTAGTTCTCACACGGGGTTTTAGAATTTCCTCAGAACAAACGCTTACTCCAAAAACACTGCTGTCCCCGAACAGAAAGGAAAGTGCAGGATGAGTGTTGGCACAGCGCCACACTTCTCCTGCCATGTCCTTTGCAGCTTCACTTCTACTCCACCTCTACGCTTCCTCCTTCTCCTAATTCCTTGCTAAAACTCACACAGGGTTTTAGAGTTTCCTCAAAAGAAAGGCTTGCTCCACCACCAATGAATGTGACCCGATCAAGAAGGTAAGTACAGGATGAGTGTTGGCACAGTGCCACACTTCTCTTGTCATGTCCTTTGCAGCTTCAATTCAACTCCACCTCTACGCTTCCTCCTTCTCCTAACTCTATACTAGCAATCACATAGCATTATGGAGCGATTTTATGGGAAAGGCTTTTATAAAACCATTGGCTGTGACTCGAACAGAAAAGTAAGTGCAGGATGAGTGTTGGCACAGTGCCACACTTCTCTTTGCATGTCATCTGCAGCTTCACTTCAACTCCACCTCTACGCTTCCTCCTTCTCCTAACTCTCTACTAGCAATCACACAGCATTATGGCACAGATTTACAGGAAAGGCTTTTTTGCAAACACTGCCTGTGACCCGAACAGAAAAGAAAGGCAGGATGAGTGTTGGCACAGCCTAAAACTTCTCTTGCCATGTCCTTTGCAACTTCACTTCAACTGCACCTCTACACTTCTTTTTTCTCGTAACTGCACGCTTGCACTCATACGGGGTTTTAGAATTTCCTCAGAACAAACGCTTGCTCCAAAAACACTGCTGTCCTAGAACAGAAAAGTAAGTGCAGGATGAGTGTTGGCACAGCGCCACACTTCTCTTGCCATGTCCTTTGCAGCTTCACTTTAACTCCACCTCTATGCTTCCTCCTTCTCCTAACTCTATAGTAGCAATCACATAGCAGTATGGCACGAATTTGCAGGAAAGCCTTTTTTACAAACACTGCCTGTGACCCGAACAGAAAAGTAAGTGCAGGATGAGTGTTGGCACAGCCTAACACTTCTCTTGCCATATCCTTTGCAGCTTCACTTCAACTGCACCTCTAAGATTCCGCTTGCTCCTAACACCTTGTTAGCACTCACACCGGATTGTAGAGTTCTGTCAGATCAAACGCTGGCTCCACCCACACTGCCTGTGACTGGAACGATAAGGTAAGTGCACAATGAGTTTTTTCACAGCCCCACACTTCTCTTGCCATGTCCTTTGCAGCTTCACTTCTACTCCACCTTTAGCCTTTAGCCTTCTCCTAAGTCCTTGCTAGATAACACACAGGGTTTTAGAGTTTCGTCAGAACAAACGCTTGCTCCACCAACACTGCCTGTGACCGGAATGATAAGGTAAGTGCAAGATGAGTGTTGGCACAGCGCCACAATTCTCTTGCCATGTCCTTTGCAGCTTCGCTTCAACGACTCCTCTACGCTTCCTTTCTCTCCTAACTGCATACTAGCACTCACATGGAGTTTTAGAATTTCCTCAGAACAAGGGCTTACTCCAAAAACACTGCTGTTCCCGAACAGAAACGAAAGTGCAGGATGAGTATTGGCACAGCGCGACACTTCTCTTGCCATGTTCTTTGCTGCTTCACTTCAAATCCACCTCTGCGCTTCCTCCTTCTCCTAACTCTATACTAGCAAATGTCCAGTTTTTACTGCTGGCATGGAGTTAGGAGAGGGAGGAAGCGTAAAGTTGCAGTTGAAATAAAGCTGCAAAGAACATGGCAAGATAAGTGTGAGGCTGTGCCAACGCTCATCCTGCACTTTTTTACTCAGATCACAGGGAGTGTTGGTGGCTCGTGCATTTATTCTGAGGAAATGCTAAAACCTTGTGTGAGTGCTAGCATGGGGTTAGGAGAAGGAGGAAGCGCAGAGGTGCAGCTGAAGGGAAACTTCAAAGGAGATGCCAAGAGAAGTGTGAGGCTGTGCCAAAACTCATTATGCACTTACTTTTCTGTTCGGTTCGAAGGCACTGTTGGAGAAGTAAGTGTTTCTTCAGACGAAATGCTAGATTCCTGTTGGAGTGCTAGCATGGAGTTAGCATAGGAGTGAAGTCAAGCTGCAAAGGACATGCCAGGAGAATTGTGCAGTTGTGCGAAGCCTTGTCCTGCACTTACTTTTTTGCTCGTTTTTTTCTGACTAAATGCTTGTTTCCTGTGTAAGTGCTAGCATGGAGTGAGGAGAAGGAGGAAGCGTAGAAGTGTGCATTTGATGTGAAGCTGCATAGGACATGCCAAGAGAAGAGTGGGGCTGTGCCAACCCTCATCTTGCACTTACTTATCTGTTTGGTTTACACACTGTGTCGGTGGCAAAATTTTTTTTCTGCAGAAAAGCAGGATTGCTGTGTGAGTGCTAGCATGGAGTTAGAAGAAGGAGGAAGCATAGAGGGGTGCATTTGACGTGAAGCTTCTAAGGACATACCAAGAGAAATGTGTGGCTGTGCCAACACTAATCCTGCAGTTTTCTGTTAGTCTCACAGGCAGTGCTGGTGGAGCAAGCATTCTTTCTGTCGAAACGCTCAAACCCTGTGTGTGTTTTAACATGGAGTTAGGAGAAGGAAGATGCGTAGAGGAGGAAGCGTAGAGGTGAAGCTGCAAAGGACATGTCAAGAGATGTGTGGAGCTGTGCCAACACTCACCATGCACTTACTTTTGTGATCGGCTCACAGTGTTTGTGGCACAATCTTTTCTTCTGACGAAAGGCTAGATTGCTCTGTGAGTGCTAGCATGGAGTTAGAAGAAGGAGGAAGCGTAGAGGTGCAGTTGAAGAGAAGCTGCAAAGGACATGCCAAGAGAAGTGTGGGACTGTGTCAAAACTCATCCTGCCATTACTTTTCTTTTAGGCTCCCAGGCAGTGTTGGTGGAGCAAGCGTTTTTCTGATGAAAGGTTAAAATCCTGTCTTATGGCTCGCATAGATTGAGGAGAAGGAGGAAGCGTAGAGGTTCATTTGAAGTGCAGCTGCAAAGGACATGCCAAGAGAATTGTGGAACTGTGCCAACACTCATCCTGCAATTACTTTTACTTTCAGCTCACAGGCAGTGTTTGTGTGACGCAAGCGTTTTCTGTGAGTCCATACAAGAATGTTGTGAGTGCTAGCATGGAGATAAGAGAAGGAGGAAGCCTAGATGTGCAGTTGAATTGAGGCTGCAAAGGACATGCCAAGAGAATTGTGGAACTGTGCCAACACTCATCTGCAGTTAGTTTTCTCTTTGTGTCACAGACTGTGTTTTTGGGAAAAACATTTCTTCTGACAAAATGCTATATTCCTATGTGAGTGCCAGCATGGAGTGAGGAGAAGGAGGAAGCGTAGAGGTGCAGTTGAAGTGAATCACAGAATCACAGAATCACAGAACCTTTAAGGTTGGAAGGGACCTCTAGAGATCATCTAGTCCAACCTTCCTGCTCAAACAGGCACACCTACAGCATGTGGCACAGGGTGGCATTGTGGAGCCAGTAACATGGAGCTCCTGCTGAGCTGGACTCCCAGCCCAGCGCCAGGCAAGGCTCTGTGTGCACGTACCTATGGGGGGGCCCGATGGCACCATGCACTT
This sequence comes from Rhynchotus rufescens, assembly GCA_032273925.1. Lineage (NCBI taxonomy): Eukaryota > Metazoa > Chordata > Aves > Tinamiformes > Tinamidae > Rhynchotus > Rhynchotus rufescens. The sequence continues at coordinate 4,484 of JAVCKT010098374.1, forward strand.
CTTCTCTGCCTTCACTGCAGGAGGGGCCGTCTGCAGCTTGGCAGTGGCTTGGTCTATGATCCACTGGACCGTCCCCTCGTCCAAACGGGGAAAAGGTTTCTGGTGGAGGCGCAGGTGACAGCCTTCCGTGGGCTTCTGCACCTTGTGCATGGTCACGGCGGGGTACGGGTTCTCCTGGCACAGCAAAGGCAATTGAAGTCCCGTGTCATCTCCCGGGGCCTCCTTCAGCAGCATCTCCCCAGCATGTCTGCTACCACCCCCCACAGCATGTGCTCCCCAAAGCAGCCTGCGTGGCCAGCACCTCGTCCTGCTTTGCTCTCTGCAGCGGTGAGAACGGCACAGCTCAACACAGCAATGAGCAAAACGTCAAGTGCCCAAGGGGCCACAGAAAGTTTGGTGCTCCTCTTTCCAAAGACCTTAGCTTAGGGTTAGGGTGTTGGACTTCTGTCCAACACAGTGGCTGACCAGGGGCTCCAGAACAAAGGAAAGGAATTGTGTGATGCATCTGAAATCCAGGAATGCTACTCCTGGGACACAGGGGAGATGTCTCCATCACAGGCACCTTTAGATGCAGCAGCAGTTACCTGCCACAGGTGACTGTGCAAGGTGGGACAGGCTGAAGCACCACGAGTGCTCATTCCAGCAACTGCTCACCATGACAGAAGGAAGGCAGGACAGACAGACAGAGCTGGGCCCTGGCCCCAGGGTGCTCCCTGCCCACATCCCCATCGGAGCAGGATCCCCACCTGTGCTCTGGCGTTCAGGACTCACGTTTTTGTAAAGCTTCTCTGCCAGCTCCTTGATGTGCCGCAGGATTTTCTGCTTGTTGCCCTCTTCTGCACGCATCCGCTTCACTTCGTAAGCAACGAGCTGAGAGAGGAAGGCACAAGTGAGAGGGGCGGCTCTCTGGGCATCATCTGGCCAGGGTGCCCACAGTCTGAGCCCAACGCAAAGCCAGCCCTGGGTCTGAGCCCAACGCAAAGCCAGCGCCAGGTCTGAGTCCAAAGCAGAGCCAGCGCCGGGTTTGAGCCCAATGCAAATCCAGCCCCGGGTCTGAGCCCAACGCAAAGCCAGCCCAGGGTCTGAGCCCAACGCAAAGCCAGCGCCGGGTTTGAGCCCAACGCAAAGCCAGCCCAGGGTCTGAGCCCAAAGCACAGCCAGCCCAGGGTCTGAGCCCAACGCAAAGCCAGCCCCGGGTCTGAGCCCAAAGCACAGTCAGCCCTGGGTCTGAGCCCAACGCAAAGGCAGCCCCAGGTCTGAGCCCAACGCAAAGGCAGCCCCGGGTCTGAGCCCAACGCAAAGGCAGCCCCAGGTCTGAGCCCAAAGCACAGCCAGCCCCGGGTCTGAGTCCAAAGCAAAGCCAGCCCTGGGTCTGAGCCCAAAGCACAGCCAGCCCTGAGTGTGAGTCCAAAGCACAGCCAGCCCTGGCGCCCGGTGCCCCCAGCCCGGGTGCAGCCCCGCAGGGCTGTTCCCGGTCCCAGTGCCTCAGAGCGGGACGCGGGCAGGGACACGTCCCGCGGCGCTGCCAGCCTCCCGGCCTCCTACCTCGTCGAAGAGGTCGATGGAGCGATACGGGGCTCCGCGCTCGGTCACGAAGCCAGCGAACGCCATGCCTTCCAGCACCTTGGTGAGGAAGTCGTCCTCCGTGAGCCCCCTCTGCCCGAGGAAGGCAGCCTGCAAGGAAGAGCCGCGGGCAGGACGGCCGTGCAAGGCGCACGGCGCTGCGCCAAGGCGGCTCCTGGGCGGCCCCACGAGCCCCGCTGTGCCGAGGCTCCTGCCCGCAGCGCCCCACGCTCCAGCACGGCGGCTTCCGCAGCACCAGCCCCGCGTGCTGCCCGTGGCCTCGCGGGAGGCCCGTCCTCAGCCCTGCCTCCAAGGAGCCTCTCCCCGCCGGCCACGACGGCAGCCTGAGGCCACGGGTTTCCTGCAGCACGGCCAGGGTCTGGGCCTCCTCCTCAGTGCACTGAGGACTCGTTCTGTGGGTGCTGCCCCGCGGCAGCCGGGATCACCAGGAGGCTCCCGGAAACGCCGCCGGGGAGGCTACGGGAGGACGCTCGCCCACAGAGCCCCGTGTGGCACCGCGGCCTCTGGGTGCTTGGTACCTGCGCCCTGCGCCCTCCTCCTTCCTCACGGATGTGCCAGGGGCTGGACCTTCCCCTGGCAGAGGAGGAAGCCACGAGACGGAGGGCTGGGTACTGCAGGAAAACCAGGACTGCTGAGTCCCGAGGCCCGAACGTGCCATGAGGAGCAACAAGAGGAGCCTGTGTGCTCCCCGGGGCACCAGGGAAGCTGCATTCCGGGTGGGCACAGCCCGCGGGGCTCAGCTATGGACCAGGCACCGGGCTCACCCTCCAGGCTGGCACAGCGCAGCCAAGGGAGCCCGGGGAAAGGGCTGTGTCCAAAGCATCACGAGCAATCCAAAACCTGCTGCTTCGTCACCTGGGCACCCTCTACAAGCAGCAGGTCACAGATGGCCCAAAGATGCAGCTGTGATGGACGCAGCTAAAGGACTGAGACTGAGGCTATTTTGCACTGCACTCTGCGGTGCGCAAGCGTTGCATGAAACAGAAGTCTATTATGCTTTAGACTTTTTATAGGGGTTTTATGAAAGGGCTTTTTCTTATGTTTACTGGAGGTCTATAGTTTTGTGGAACTACTGAACCTTCACCAGGAATAACCTTTATTGAGTATAAAAGGCAGCTCAGAGCCTTTATGACCATAATGCCCATTTTAAATGTCAGGCAGCAAACAGTGCAGGCTTTATGGAGCGCTGCAGAGCAGCGGACGGGCGGGTCAAGGACGCGCCAGCTCACATGCACCCCTCATGCACCCACATGCAGCTACCACTGCAGGTAGCAGGTTCCTGCTCCCTGGAGCTTTCTGCAGCCCGGGGGCGTTGGGGAGGTGGGACAGACATCACCACGAGTTCCCACAGAAGCAGCACTAAAACTTCCCGACTCTCGGTGCTCACTGACCCTGAGCTTGCAAAGGAGAGGGTGCAGGTGGAGCAGGGAGGGCTCTGTGGGCTCGGTGACATGGCCATGCTAAGCTGCAACGCTGCAGTCCCCCGAGCTCCTCTCCTCCTCTGTCACCTTCCCCTGCTTTAGGCTTCCTCCACGGATCCCAAACGCTTCAAGCCTCCTCATTGTCCTCTCCCTGCCCCTAGCCTTGCCCGTTCGGGGGTGCTGAGGGCCAAGGGGCTCCTGCGCAGGGCGGCCAGCCCGAGGGCTCCCTTCCCTGGGACCTCGAAGGCCACGTGGCACGAGGCATGGAAACAGAGCGCACCTGACTGCAAGCTCGGCCCAAACAGGAAAGTGGCACCGGGCCCACAAGATCACAGCTCGGCCCAGGACCAGGGAGGCAGGTGGACCTGGCAGCGCCGCCGGGGACGTCACCGGCTGCAAGCGCAGAGCTCGGCTCTGGACACAGCTGTATCTGTGCAAACCTTCTCAGATTACCTCAGTCCAGCTTAACCCAGGATTATGCGAGACACACAGCGCAATCTGAGAAAAGAGTCTGGTTTGGTGGACACGGGCCCTAGGGCGGTGGGAAGGGGGTCTCCCTGCCCTCCGGCGACAGCCGAGCCACACAGGGCTCCTCCCGTCTCCATCCCGCTGCTTTCCCTGGGTGCTCTGCCTGAACACGGGTCCGTCCCGGGCGGCTGGCGTGCAGCCCTACCTTATGGAAGCGGATCACTGGCTCGGGATGGATGCGGATGATGTGCAGGCACCACCGATAGCCTTGGAGAAGCTGTGCAAACAAGCGCAGGAAGACGGCCCGGATCTCCTTATCCTGCACAAATGGAAGGAAGCTCCGTCAGGCACAGAGTGCTGCACCTGCCCAACACGGCAGCAAGCCCAGCAGAGAGATTCCAGCGGGGAAAGGACGCGGCAGCCGGGAATCCCCGCGCTCTTTCCTCTGCACAGCATCCCGGGGCACGGCACACGGAGCAGAAGGGTGCTTCCACCGCCCGGAGCTGCTCTGGGGTTTGCTGAAACACCCAAACGGGAGGCACCAACTTCCAGCTGCTGCTCCAGCCCAGAACAGGCAGCCCCCATGCACAGAACATCCGTGGAAGCGGCAGTGCCGGCTTCCAGGCCAGAAACGACCCGGAGCTGTGGCCTCACTGTCTTGGGAGCAGCGTGTTACACCCTGTGACCCTGAAGAGATATCGAGCTGGAGAAAAGCCGGAATCCTTGGCTCTGCACTCTGTGGGCAAGACACAGGGTGTCCAGCAGCAACGGCAGCCCTCCTGGCTGCAGTTCCCTATTCCTGCTTTGAGGCATGCCGAGTTGCCCTCCCCTCCCTGCTCCCACTCACCTGCATCTTGAGAGAGGAGGCAGACACGGTGGCCGGGGGGAAGGCGAGATCCGCCACCTCCAGCTCCGGGTCCAGCACCTGCAGGCAGAGGCACAGGGCAAGCTCAGCGCCGCGCGCGGGCGTCCCTGCGTCCGCAGCGGGACCGAAGGGAGGAGCGTCCTCCAGAACCGCAACAGGGCCCACAGACATGGCCTGAGCGGCTTGGGAACAAATCCCGGGCAGATATCAGAGCAGATATCAGACTCCTGCGACACTCCCTACCATGCCAGGCAAGCCAGGCTCTCCATCTGCAAGTCACAGCTGGGGAAGTGCGTTATGCACGAGCTAAGAGCTGAGCATTTAAAGCACAGCAAGGCAGTGACCCCAGGGTGACAGGAACCCGCACCCCACGTGCCACAGCCATGGGGGAAGCTCCCGTGGGCACAGGGCACGGACGCAGCCTGCTGTCCCTGTGCCCAGCAGAGTGATGGAGTCATGACTGAACCGGCACGGACCTCTGGAGCCCATCTAGGCCAACGTGCCTGCACACGCAGCGGCACCTCCAGCGAGGTGCACAGCATCACGGTGCTCAGCACCTCCACGGATGGAAACTGCAGCACCTCTCCGGGCACCCTGTGCCAGCGCTCGGTCACCCTCGCGGTCAAGGGTTTTTTCCTCACGTTCAGGCAGAACTTCCTGTGTTTCAGCCTGTGGCCGCTGCCTGTTGTCCTGTTGCCTCCGGGAATACAGCAGCGGCCAGGAAAGCAGCCTCAGGGCCGCAGCTGCTTCCTGCCCAAAGCCTGGGAGCAGCCGCCGCTTCCCAGAACCCTTTGGCAGGAGCGGCACTCGCCGGCAGCACTGCTGTGTGCCAGAGGCCACGCGGGCCGTGCGTGCTCCCACGGGACAGGGGAGGACTCTGCGACACGGACCTTTGTCTCACAGGGCTCCCATGGAAGTGCCAAGCTGTCCTATTCACAGCTGGCCCCCGGGGTCGAGTCCCAAAGGAAGCACTTACCATGGAGAGGGCTTCCCGGGTCTGCTGCAGCAGGGGCTCGGGCAGCAGGGAGATGTGGACGCACTCGGGGACATTCACCGTCCCGCCATCCAGGTCCGCGATGACAACGTCCAGCTGGAAACGGCAGGACGGGCATGAGAGAGCAGGAAGGTTGGACTAGATGATCTCTAGAGGTCCCTTCCAACCTTGAATATTCTGTGATTCTGTGAGAGAAGACCTGGCCTTCCAAAACACCCTCCCTGCCGCCTGTGGGCTGGGCATCCCCAGGACAAGCCCCGCTGAGGAGAGGAGCGTTGGGGCGGCACTAGGCGCTTCTCAGTCTTGGGTCACCTCAGAGCACCCTGGTCCTTGGGGGTCATTTCCCCTCGGTGCCAGGCCCATGCCCACTCCAGGTAACGCACAGGCAGTGCGGGGACGGCGTCTGGGCAGCGGGCTGTGCCGGAGCCCACGCAGCGTCCCGCGGTGTCACCGCGGGGCAAGGCAGCCCCTCGCGCTGCGAGAGCAGCGCCGGACAGCGCTGCTCTCCGGACCCGCTGCGGTTCTCACGGGGCAAGCACCAGCGCCAAACCCAGGCCTTCAACCATCTAGCTTAATCAAAATTGCTTTTTTTTTCCTCAGTTTGGGCAGAAGGCCACTCATCAGCTCGCTTTAGCTTAGACTCCTCGCGCCTTAACTTAGTTCAACTTCCAAACTGCAGGCGGCAACACCCACGTGCCAACGCGGCCTCTTGGACCAGCGGCGCCAGCTGTTTCAACACCAAATCCTCGGTTAACCCCGGCCGCTCCTTGCAGATCTAGACCTAAGGCCTGACAAAGCCCAAGCCCAGCCAGTCCTGCTCAGTTGTGTGGCCTGTCTGGATGGTCCCGAGGGGGCTGCCTGAGCGCGCTCACAGAACCCCAGAATCCCAGGACGGTTGAGGCCGGAAGGGACCCCAGGGCTCCCCCAGCGCAGCCCCTGCTCCAGCAGGGCCACCCAGAGCACGGGGCACCCGGGCGCAT
>JAVCKT010098375.1:0-10794 GCA_032273925.1 Rhynchotus rufescens
GTGCTGCAACTTTATCTTTAAAAAAAAAAAAAAAAAAAAAAGTTTTCTAAAAAATGCAGTGTTTGGTATCTTCTCTAGAAATGCGGTAGCATCTATCCCAGGGTATCTAGTGAATAAATGCTGCTGTATTTCTTAAAGGCATACAAGTAGAAGGGGAAAAATATGATAATATTCTAACCAATAAACACCAAGGATTTTATCTGACTGTCACCAAAACAGTCTTTTGTCTGAGCCAGAATTGGGAACTCGGCACCCTTCACATCCGCCCTGCTCCCAGCCTTGAGCTCAAACCTCCCGGCCACAACCTTCTCTGTTGAGGAAGAAAACTACAGGCACTATGTGTAATCTGTGCTACGAAAATCTAATCTGTGACCTAATTTGTTGTGATACCATGAAGGAGCTGTCAGTAGCAATCACTGTGACGCGCGGAGCAGCCGCCGCGCTGCTTTCCAGGAGCTCGCAGCCGGAGCAGCTCCCGCCGAGCGCCCACGCTGGAATCCTCCCCCACGGAACTGGGGAATCAAGCAAGGGCAATCCGGGGAAGCAAGCTTGGGAAGCAAGCTCTGGGCTTGCCTTAGTCTCTGGGAATGGGGCGATGCTAATAATGGTGTTAGATGTGGAAGGGCAGCTCTGCTGAGAGTGCTGCCCGCGGTGTGACGGGTGGTGGGACGTGCACCGAGGAGGAGGGCGAGACCGAGCGAGGCCAAGTGTCCTCTGTGTGAGCTGCCACCTTCCCGCTGGGCACCCGCACAGCCCCTGGGGCAGGGACACAGCCCAGCCCCCGGGGAGACCCGAAGGAGCCGCTTGTCTCAGTAATTTCTCGCCCAAGTGAGGTCGGGTTTCCTGGACTGACTCTCGGCAGTCAGGATTTGCTGACTTTGGGTGCCAGGCCCTTTGAGACAAATGGTCGTTTAAAGGGGAGGCGAGATCTGCTGTGGTTTGTTATTGAAACTGTGTGGCTGCCAACGTTGCTCTGCAAGCCTGGGCGAAGAAGGGAGGTTTCACAGATTGGGAATGCAGTGAATGGGCTGATTGCACTGGAAATGGTGCCGCTCGCTCCCAGACCCGCTCCGTCTCAGAGGGAGGCAGTTGCTGGAGGAACTGCTGCTCTGCCAAGCTGGCCTTCCTGCTTGATTGCTCTAGAATAACAGTTCCTGTTTTCTTTTATTTTTGTTAAAGTATCTTTAAAATGCTTTACTTGAAACCACTAAATTAATGCACTCAGGGGTATGCTGCTTATTAATAACTGCCTAGATTTGTGGCCATGCTTAGGGGCCATCAGCTGCCTGCTTGGGTCTTCAGGCGCCTTCTAGGTACCAGCGTGGCTGTGGGACGTCGTGACGTGTGTGTCTGAAGAGCCGCCCTCTGGTCGAACTCCTCATGTGAGGCCAGGGGGCTGCCTCACAGACTGCAGTTTGCGCCTCCTCTTTATTTTGCTCACCTGCCTCCTGCTCCCTGTTGTGCATTAAGGCACAAAATACATTTATTTGCTTCTTAGTGTATAGACTCGGTGCCCGGTCACCCATGCTGGGTGCGCAGCACTCCCATTTCAGGTTTTCACACATATTTCGTGCACAGGTGACACACGATGTCAGGCCCAGCTCAGGCCCAGCTCAGGAGCCCCTGCCCAGCCTGGCACACACTGCACTGCCCAAGGACTCTCTCGGCCCTTACGATTATCCTTAACATGCATTTTATCCATTTCTCATTTCCCACCCCTCCTCAGGCGGTATCTCTTTCTCAGCTGCACTGGCTGCATCCAGCAGCTCCCGACCTGTCAAAATGGAGAAAAAAAAAAGTGGAAATAATTTGTGGTTTTCAACTAGAAAACTAGAAAAAGGCCCGTGCTTGCTGATTTTAGCCAATACGTGGCAATCAGAGGGTGGTGAGAATGGATGTTCTTCTGCGCGCTGATAAAGGCGGGCGGTGTTTGCAGCTCGCACTCCTTTCGCCCTGTCCCTCTCGTCCTTCAGCCTCTCGTCCCTGCAGAGCTCTGGCCGTAGCTGCTTCAGATGGACAAACCTCCCTGTGCTTCTCAGTGGTGGAGCTAATGACACTGCCAGCACTGTGAAATGTTTGCTGTGCCCATAGTGTTTTAATGCACTGCTGTAATTTTAATTTTGACAATGCAATGACAAATGCAACTTTGGACACATTGTCCCGAGGTTGCCTGTTGTTTCCACCTACAGTTTTGTGACCCCAGCCACTCGCTGTGCTTTCCTCTCCCTGGTTGCATTTACTGCCCTCCCCAGTGCTCACGTTGCTATTAATGGGGCAGCAGCATAAACCAGTTGCTGAAATAGTTCAGATTATAAGAATAACTCCGGATTTGTTTGGTGCTCGACGGTCCATTTCTCATTTGATATCCTAGCATAATTTTGATTTTCAGTATGGCCCACACACACGGTTGTGCTTGGACAGGTAAAAGAGGGCAGTGTGCTTGTGGGAAAGGGCTGAAACTTCCCTGCAGAGGGGAAAATGGGATGGAAAAGGGATCCTGAGGTGCTGGGGATGGAAAAGGTGAGAGGGTGGCCAAGCTGCTTGTGCAGGTGACACATAGCTCATGATTTCCTGGTGGGGAGAAGGAGAGATACTTGAATCCGAGCAGAGCAGAGGCTCGGAAGCTGAGCTGGGCTTAGGTGGAGCCAGCAGCGGGAGGCTGGGACGATCTGCAGGGCTCCTTGCCTCTCGTTCTCTCCTTTGCCTTGGCCTGCGGTCTGAGAACCCCTGGGTTAGTCCCCGCCACCTGTGCCAAAGAGAAACTCCTCATTTTGGATATTCCACACGTAACCTCTTCAGAGGAGCTGGAGGTTGCTTGGAAATGCCAACTAAACAGCACCTTAGAGCAGCTTTGCCGTGGTGCAGAGATCTCAAGGTCTCTCCTTGCAGGGCTGGCGCTGCCGCAGAAGGAGGCAGCTGAGTGGGCAGCGCACCCGGCCGCGCAGCGGGGAGCCCGTGTCCCGGCGGCTCCTCGGGCAGCACCCAGAGCCGCCCCGTGCTCCTTGGCAGCACCCGGAGCCGCATCGCTGACCCCGGCCAGCAGCCCCGCGTCCTGCCCCAGGCCTTGGAACGTGTCCCGTGTGGCAGCAACACTCCCTTCAGCCTGCAAATTCTCGGAGGGATTTTAGTGTTTGTGGTGGTAGGTCTGGAATCACTGACAAAACTTAAAAAAAAAAAAAAAAAGGAGGGGGGAGCTCAATAATTCCCAAGGGTGTTTTGCCACATAACTGGGTAGGGCAGATGTTCCTGTGTCTGACTCCAGGGATAGTTAAGTCCCTCTGGAGGACTGACTGCTCCACCTGTGCATTACTAGGTGGGCCTGGCATCCTGCTTGCGTTGAGGCCTTAAGCAGTATTTGCTCTGTGTGGAAAGTGCACTCTGGGTGTCCCGGATTGCCTGAGGGCTCTGCCAGCGGGTATCTGTCAAACTAGAACATTGGTGAGATTCCCTTTGGATGAAGGAGCCTCTCGGATGCCTCTTGAAGGCCTAAGACCAAGTTGCTTCCCCAGGATTGCTGCTTTGAGAGGAGGCTGTTGGTTTCAGGAGCTTGTACCAGCATTTCTTGCACCCAGAATGCCCAATAGATCGGACACCTTGGTTATTGGTGTAACTACTATTGTTTTTATGAGCAATAGTACCCTTTGTACCTGTTTTAAGTTGCTCGTAACCACCTGTATCCCTGATCCAACAGGAATCATAATGTTATGAGGTCTCTAAAATGGGTTTGCACCGTTGGGCCCGTGGCGGGGTAGCTGGTGCTGCAGAGGGGTCGTGGTGTTTCTAGGCATCTGCTTCAGAACTGAGCTGCCCTTGTGGCACCTTGCACAGGGCTCAGCCCTTCCTCTTCACACTGCCGGGCCCAGCTGCGTGGGCATCCGAGGGGAATATGAGCCTCAGTCGGTGCCCCTCAAATTCCCTCTGGGTCGTGGCTCCCAAGGTGCAAATCCCCCTCCCAGGGACAGGGAAGGGCAGGGGCTTCTCAGCGGGGCCAGGGCCCGCAGAGAGGAACGGCCAGTGGCTTCTCCTCCTCCTCCTCATCCCTCATCCTCCGCTGTGGCCTCTTCCCCAGCATTTCCAGGTCAATCTGTGTCCTAAGTTGCTCTCCTGCTCCAACTTCTTCCGCAGAATAGAGCCCAGAGGGATATTCCAGCTTCATGGGGTTTAGTTTTGAGCTGAGAGTCCATCCACAAGCCAAAGCTTTGCTTAGATTGTCCTTCTGCTCTAGCACCTGCAGGTTCCTCGACAGAGGAGGGGTCAGAGCCTGAGTCCCAGGAACACGTGAAGAACCTCCCCTGGTTGTTTAGTTTCCTGCACTGTTTTGTCCGGCTCTGCCCCTGCAGCTCAGCAGGACCAGGGATGTCTGTAGACAGAGGCATATCCCGTAGTGTGGAGGATCTGCTTTTAGAGAAACTCACTGAAACCCAGGCATTTATCCCAAACCCTCCTCTTGCCCTAGATACTGTTATTGCGAACAGGTAGGTTCGGGTTCCAGCCCCATAGGATGGGCCAGTTAGTGTGAAGAACCTCAGAAATTGCCCTCCCTTTGGCTAATGTCACTTCAATCCCTTGAGTAAACAGGGATCAAAAACCAGTTGATGAATGTGCTGACTATTCGGTGCACGTTTCACTTGCTGTACCCAGCTGACCTCCCAAAACCTGAATGAAATGGATCAGCATCTGTTTCTAAAAACGTCTCATTTTGTGAATCAAAATGTCAACGCATTTGAAAATGGTCCCACGTGAGAGGTTTGTATCTCTTGGAGTTTAAATTGCAGGGTCAATTTCCCATTAATACTAAGGATGTTTAAAGGACATACTCCCTGCCTACGGCAGTGAAAATTTACCCCGAGATAATGACATTTCACCTGCAAGACAGTCAGATATAATGGACTGGAGTAGCTGGATTTGCACATACTGGTAACAAAAGACAGGGACCAGAGGAGGCTGTTGCCAGGTCCTCACTTCCCCTTCCCCCTTGGCTGTGAAACCTCCCTTCTGCAGCACACCCCAAGGGGCCCATCAGGTCTCGGGGCTGCGTGTCCCTCTGGATGCTGCTCTGCTGATGGACAGGGCTGCACCCAGCATGTCCCTGCTCCTCAGTGTGGCTCTGTCCCAAGCCGTGGCTCTGTCCCATGCCTCCGTTGAGCTCCCAGTCTCTCCTCCTCAAGTGAAGTACGGAGGCAACGGGAACACAACCTGAGGCCCATGCCGTAGCTGTGAGCAGTTTGAGCTCGAGGGCACGGTGAGCAGGAGCCTGTGCTCAGGTGCCTTTACCCGGGGAAATGCCAGCATTGCCTAGCAGGGCACACCATAAAACTGCGCCCCACTGTCTCCTCCCAGTGCTGCCAAGGGAAGCAGATGCCAGGGTGGAAAAGCACCGGAGCCGAGTGCAAGAGCTGGAGTGTCGGAGCGGCCTCCCAGTCTCCTGCTGCAGGCCAGCCATGCTCCCAAACATTCCTGGGGCTCTTGCCAGTTCCCATCAGCAGCTGTGGTTTGTGGTTGCAGTGCTCAGCGTTTGTCTCCTCGTTCTCCTAGCAGACCTGCAGCAGAGTTGGACTGTGTTCTGGAGCCTCAGGACTCCGGGAATTGGCCCTCAAGAATGAATTCAAGTCCTTCCTTATTCCTTTATCTTCTTTATGATACGGGAAACTGCAAATGTGGGTTTGCAAGTGTCTTGGGTCCTTCTCATGAGGAATGCTTGTGAGGAAAGCCCCAGGCTTTGTATTATATCATTTTAGAGAACAACAATGAGAAAGACAAGAAAAAAAAATTCCAAAATAAATCTCAAGCTGGATTGTCAACCCAGAAGCTTCTGCATTTGGCAGGAAAAAAAGTGTTCTTTGCTCTGCCGTGCTTTATTCCCAAGACGGATCACTTGGTTTCTGTGTCTGAGTATTTCTGTTGAGGTTCTGGCGTGAGCAGCAGTGGCTTCAAGATGTAAGTAACTGTTTGCTAGGAATCACTGCCGGTTCCAGGAGGCCCCCAGATGTCCACTGGATGTTTATTAGCTTCTAGCTACGGCAGTGCTCGATGGAACTGAACTGGTGACCGAGAGGGGAAAGGTTCCCTCGCACATTTACAACCCCTAAGACATCTGTTCCCCAGACACAGATTTGTCTCATTTCCCTAAACCACTGACGAGCTGCCCTGAAGTGATTCTCTCGTTCCCTCAGGACGTCCCTTGGGTTGCTCTCAAGCAGATACAGTTATTTTTGGGCGCTTTCCCGGCGCGCTGCACTGCCTGATCCCTGTGTTGTCCCCGAAGCGGCTTCGCTGCCGGCTGTGCGAGGAGGCAGCGCTCGCGGCCATGCCAGAGACCTGGGCTGCTCCGAGCTGCTCGGCCGGGTGTCCACAGCCTCCGGGCTCCCCAGCCGCATCTGCACGCTCAGCACCTGCCTGGGAACACCCCTCTTGTGCTGATTGGCTGCTCATTTGCATGCAATTGTAATATTGCTCATATCCACTCTTATGCATGCATGGGGCACAGGGTGGCATCCAGGCGGATTTGGAAGACCTCCAGAGAAGGAGACTCCACAGCCTCCCGGGGCAGCCTGTGCTCACGTAAGGGGACACAGCTCTGGGGTTTTGCTGCCAAGTTTGCACTGTGTAAAAGACATCCTGGTTTTACAGAGCCGTCCGGGTTGTCCTTGGCTAAGGAAAGCTGCCCATTCTGCTGATAAAGTAGCCTCCCATCCTACCAAGATACAGGGGACATCTGTTCTGCTTAGTTTAAACAACATAAGCCATCCTTCGACACCTGCACAGTAAATAAATACATCATCAGACTGTGGTAAACATCCCAAAAGCTTTATCGAAGGGGAGACATTAATAATAATTGAGGGTAGTGCACTGTGTGCTGGGTTTGAGCCAAGTAAAACCAATAGCGCGTTTTCATGGCAGAGAGAAAAGGGTGGAATATTGAGAGCCAATTGATTGCAACACTTAATGGCAACATAAAAGTCAATTAATGAATTGTAATGGTTAACTGCGTTCAAGGGGAAAATGCAGCTCCCAAGCAGTGTATTAAGCATTTTATAGATAACAGAAAGCAAATAGACAAAAAAGTCCTACTAACTAGTAAGTACCTATATTTTTTTCCGTAAGAGAGGAAGTCATATACCATATCTTTAATTAATTTATCCTCCAGCAATGTGCATGTCTCTATGTTTTTTCCTTAGTGCATTTTTTTAACTTGTGCCTTTAATTAAAATGTCTTAATGCATTTTAATTAAACAGAACCTTCACCAGGAGCTGAAATATGATGTAAAAGCTCTAAGGGCCATCAGAGCGTTTGCACTGTTGTAAGGAGGACTAAAGTGCAGCCAGAGCAGACTGCAGTAGGTGCCGTTGTGGTAAGGGCTCTATCGGAGGAGAGTTACAAACTGTGGGAGTTGTCCCGCATTACTTACACATTGCTTACACATACACATTACTTACATGTTATTTTACAAACGTAAAGTATCTTAATTAATTTTTTTCCTATTTTTTTTTTTTTTTGCAATGGCAGCAGAATGAGAACTCTGAAAACAGAAAACTTAATTGCTGCATGGGGGAGTTTTTGCAGAGAGGGAAGTTTTAACAAGCCCTGCGTTGTGCAGGTGAAGGTTTTATTGGCAGGGGAAACTAGTGACGGATCCTTCTCAGTGACCTTCGTTGTGCTGCAGCCTTTGTAAAACTTCCCATTTCTCCCTGTGCATCCTTTGCTCCTCCTCGGGCACACTCCTGCTCTGCTCTCCTGCTCTCTGCCCTTTTTTCGCTGTTACCTTTGGGTGTCCCAGGGACGAAACTCAAAGGATCCCTCTTTGCCACCTGGCCACAGCCAGGTGCTCGTTGGACACCCTTCCCTCCGCATTAAGCCCAGACTTGTCACACTCACGTGCAGGGCGCCCCAGGACAAGAAGTGACCCCCCTTAAGCCCTTAGGAAGAGGCATTAGAAGGACTGTCTGGCTGCCCTTCTGTCTCTTCCACCCTGTTCTCCTCCCTCGTGGTATTTTTCTAAGACTGTCGCATCACTGCTTAGACTGCTCTGCCCTGAGCAGGCTGTAGAAATCTTATTTTCTCCTACATCTGACCCTGTCATCCTTTTAAAATAAAATTCCACATGCCAACAAATGGGATTAGAGTAATAAAGGGAGTGAGTACTATTCACCTTTCCTTGCAAGAGAAGTAAGATAAAACCAAATCCCATGCACAGTGTAACTCGTGGGCGCTAGTTGCCCACAGACATGGGCTCTGGGCGCCCCCCGGATGCTCCCGGCCCCTGTGCCCTGTCCCCAGCCACTGTCCCCAGCCCCGCTCTGTCCTGCCGTGCCCCTAGTGCCGCAGATGCCGCTGCTTGCCCCGTGCTCCTGTTCGTACGGGGGTCACTGCCCGGGACTGCCCTGGCCGGTCGGGTGCTGGATTTTGTCCTGTGGGGCACCCCATGGCAGAGGGGTCGGCAGCCGTGTGCGCTCCCCTTGCAGGACCTGTGCCAGCCTCCAGCTCTTGCACTGAGGTTGGGGCCATGAATATCACGTTGTGAATTTAGACACTAGGAATTACCGGAATGGCCGTTACCAGTCTGGCCATAGCTCAGGCCACTCTTGCTTAACATTGTGCAGGAATGTCAGGCCAGAAAAGCAGTCCAAGCTCGTCCAATTTACAGCCCAGCACCTCACAAGGTACTGAAAATTGTGCTTCTTTTGGCCTTTTGGCTCTGTTCTCTTCCCTACCAGACTAGACACCTAAGCTCTGCCAGCAGCAATGCGGGTGTCTTGAGTGGGAATGGATCCAGGGTCAGAATGTGTCCCAGCTCATGCGTGGGGACACGGAGAATGTTATCTTTTTTATTGTTTGGGTAATTTCAAAGCAACTTCAGGTAACTGAGATGTGCACTGTCAGCTTTATAGCCTTTTCTTGCTGGTAGAGTATCCAACAGCTGTGTTTGGTGCCGGATTTACTCGTAGGTCAAGGTTCATGCTCAGAAATAAGGGAGAGAAGGGGGTGTCTGGTGCACAGCGTTGCTCTTGCCCAGCAAAGGGGGCGTTTAAGCAAACGCTCCGGAGCCTCATTGACCAGCAGCATGTGCGAGCCTGTCCCTCCCGGATCACAGCGCGCGGAAAAGGCCTCATTTTCTATCTGTCTGCTTAGCAAACCCTCCTCTGCACCCTGGTGTTGCTCACCTGAGCAGTGTGGACTCAGTGCTACGTCCCTGGGCTTAAAATAGTCCTGCTCAAAGAATTTACTTTGGAAACTAAAGGTACCATCATGGTGTTGGTGGATTGGGAGCTACTTACGCACTGGAAACGGAGGCTGCCAACTCAGTTCCTACGAGATCCCAGGCTGTGCTACATGGACACGTGTGTACTGATGGGCAAAGGGTCTTGGGAGTCCTCTACAGCCAGCAGTTGTGTGCACTGAAGTCCCTTTAATGTCTGCTGCTTTTAAGAACATGTTGCTGGGAGAGCATTGAAGGTAGCAGCATAACATAGCATAAGGAGTAGAGCAGATTTTGAAGAGGTAGGTATGGTTGATGATCCAAACACTAAGTCCTTGTATTTTGCCAGCATCATTCAGCTGTCTTGTACTCAACATCACTTGGATCCCAAGTGAGGATGAATTTGGGTGACAATAGTTCAGGTAAATAGTACAGAACCAGGCCAGGTGCTGATCTGAGTTTTACTTTCTAAAGGAAAATAAGACCTTGGATTGCCCATGGCTGGGTCATGCGGAGCGCGTGGCTGGTTTGGGGAGTCTGAGCCCGTTCACTACATGTTGAAATTGGCTCCCAAGGGTCTCTCTCCAGAGGCTTTCGCTGAGGTGCTTTAATTAACTTACCTGTTTCACCACTAAAAGGTTCCAATATCCCCTGTGATCACAAGAAGCTGTCAGTGCCGCTGCAGCAAAGGAGCAGCCGCCACAAAGGGGCCTCTTGACGTGTCCCTGGGTGACAACTAGACCGGCCCCCGAATCACTTAGGACCCAAGCGCTGCTCTGTTAACAAGTGAATGAAGCACTTAAGGGAAAATGCAAAAAGTCAAAACGAACAACAACAGAAAAGGATGACTGCATAATTGGAAAAGATGTAGATGATCAAAGTAAAACACTGCGATGCTCCCGAGGCAAGCAAAGTTTTCAAGAATATGTGTTTCCACCAGAGCTGCTGGATTGGGTGTGCTTATAAGTCTATACATATATACATATACACATGTATATAAAGAGAGGTTCTGTTCCAGCGAGTAATGAAGCAGCCCAACCCTCTTCGATCCTGCCTTGCCTGTTCCCTGAAACACTGATTCCATCCATTAAGTGGCATCCTACTAAGCTGCTGATTGATTTGAAACATTCTGTAAAAATAAAGGAGAGAGGCTGGCGAGGAAGCCGCGGTTCGGATTGATTGTTGAGAGACTCTGGGGGTCCTGGGGCTTGGCTGAGGGCTGCCCAGATTGTGCCCCAATTCTGCAGCCTCTTCTTTACCCCCACCAGCTGCAACCCACAGTAAATAAAACTGTTGACATTTAGGTGTTTTGCAAAAAAAAAAAAAAAAAATTGTACAAGCAGAGGTGATTACCCTGTAGAGGTGACTGCACCTCATCCTCTGTATTGGGTGATCATGAAAACAGTCAGGACCTCACAGTTTTGTCAGTTTTGTCTCTTTTATTCCCCAAATCTCAGAGCCATCAATTTGGATCTGTAGTTGCAGCCATAGCTGCCTGAATAAGGCTGAGAGAGCTGGGTCTGTTCAGCCGGGAGAAGAGAAGGCTGAGGGGGGACCTGATCAGTGTCTATAAATACCTCAAGGGAGGCAGTGAGGA
>JAVCKT010098376.1:0-10792 GCA_032273925.1 Rhynchotus rufescens
TCCCATATAGGCACATTGTGCAGTCAGACAAAACAAGGGAACGAGCTGTTCTCAGGGGATCATTCCAGCTCAAAGGTGAGGAGACAGAGGAAGGAGAGACAGAGACCTAGAGCTCGGGAGCTACCCTGCACACACGAACGACGGGATGATATGAGGAAGACTCTGCTGGTCATTCAAGCCATCTGACCCAGCTTGGTTATTTAACCTAGGCTATAACTGCATTTTTCTTGTTTCGTGGTGAGTTGAGGATTTTGTGGGAAAGGTGAAGGATGTTATTATTAAGTATTGCTGTTGAACATTTAACTGTTAGCTTGTTATACAGAAACTAACTTCGTTACCACTTAAGGCTTAAAACAGAAACTGGTGAATCTTTAGCAAAGATACTCCTCTTCAAAGCACTGTTTTTGTTTTAAAACAGGATCAAGTGACGCCCCCTCAACATTCCTTCTACCAGACACGAGTTGGGGGATTCAGAGTAAATGCAGCATGTTCTTTACAAACCATTGTACACAGGCTTGGAGCTTACTACTACCAATTATACATTATAATCGTGATAGTAGAAATCAACATTTCATTGCACACGGGAACCAATACTTAACCAGCATGTTGAGAAGAGCATGAGAAGGTGAATGATTTACAGATTCTCATTGTAGCAATTCACCACTATTTCTGAAAAATGGAAGTATTCAGTCAGGAATGGAAGTATTCAGGCCATGACTGGCCTTCCTGAAAACTGTTGTCTGAATAATGGGATACTCTATAAAGCAGGGTGAAGTCATCAGATCATGTGCATCTGTGTATATAGAAGTCAGTGAAGCTACACCAGACGTATAGTAAAGTGAGATGTCATGTAATGCTTTATTACTTAGTTGATTAAGCTACTAGTTAACTAAGTTATTTAGTAAAAAGAGATCTGTTTAGATTTTTTACCAAACTGTAGTACATATCTTTTCTTTTTGTCAAAGTGGCAGTCAGGAAGTAGAGCATTTTTCCTGAATACATATCTTCTGAAAATGTCATTTCTGTGCAGTACTGTTTCTGACAAGTCAAATTAATGATATGGCATATGCCATACTACCATCGTTGTTTAATCACACAGGTCGGTATAAATGATTGCATTCTCATTGATTCTTATAGGTAATTATCTCTTCCCTGCTTTGAAGCTGTATTGTCCTTGTTAAGATCTATTAAGTGCAGCTCCGAATATGATAGTGCCCACAGCTCAGTAGAGGGTAAGTACCATTTTAATGTGTCAGACAGCAATATATTCTAAAAACCAGTCATTAAAGTTTTGAATTGTTTGTATCAAACACATGGAATATATTAAGTCTTCACATAAACATCTAAGACATATTTATTGAGCTTCTAATTCGGTGGATAAGACCTGAGATATCCCGGTTCTTCTTCCCTGTTATTCCAAATAGGCCATAGTGACTCCAAGTATTTTTCCAGGAGATCCTGGCAATAGTCAGAGAATCTGTAATGTAAGAATGCCTTCTAACAGTGGGAAACATCATGGTGCTTAGAAACTAGCCCTTCCTGGAAAAGTCAGATAGACATTCACTGCAAAACTTAGTTTCTGTTAACTGTTTTTACCATCACTATCTAAATCTCGGGGCTAGTAAAGAAAAACAAGAACATTCTCTAATATTAACATTGTACAGGAAATAAAGTGGCATCAAGTTATAAAGGAAAATTTTAGTACTATGTTATTCACTACTTGAACAAAAATCATCACAGGAACTTTAATGATAACAAATGGGCATGAGATGAGTTTTCTCTCTCATCTGAGGTGAATCAGCCTGTTAATTTTTATTCATGTCCCAGCTAATTCACCAGTAACATTTTATTGCTTTGCAATGAGGTTCTGCTTTCATGACCAAAAGTTACATGTCCAAATACGTTTATAGGAACATAGAGCCAGCAGTTCAGCGCTGCTGGTATTCAAAGTCAGATTTACAAAGTCAGTAGTCACTCTTACATGAGCTTAAAACTTTTAGGCTCTTAAATGTTTGCTAAGGAAGCCCTAGAGGTACTTCCACCTCTGCTACAGGTACACACAGTTTTCTGTCAGCTACTAAAGGCATTTTTTCAGTTTATACCAGTTCACAACAATATTTGAAGATTAAAGAAGACAACTTCCTACCTAGGAGAGCTACATAGCTACCAATAGGATGGTGTCTAAATACCTCATATTTTAAATGTAAGGTGAAGAAAATTAGTTTTCTTAGTCCAGTTTTAGAGTATGGAATCAGGCTTGTGCAACCTTTACCTTGGCTTTTCTGACAAAGTAGCAAGAGGAAGACTTGGCCTACACTATCTCCTAAACTTTAGGTGGTCTTCTCTTAAGGCCTTCAGTTTTGTAGGGATTTCAGTGATACTTAGAAATAAAGAAAAGCCATTTGAAAGAATCTAATGAAGATATCTTAAATGTTTGTTACGATCACTGTATTTGACCTGATACCTCTTGAATGAATAACACCAGATTAGTGTTTGAAATTCTTTCCAGTAAGACTCATTAAAATCAACACCTTATAGGCCTGGAATAGGTTTCAGCCACACTTCTCAATCCAAATTCTTGTTGACTTTGAAGTGTGTATTTGGAATCGCTCGTAATTTGTAATGAAGACTTTTTTCATGCAGCATACAGTCTGATACATAGGAGAAAGTATAAGATGAGTCAGAAAGTAGTAAGTCAGAGTTCATAAAACAGAATTCTTTCTTATTCTGAAATGTTAATGTAAGATCATCAGCCAAAAGAAATAAATGCTTCAGAGACCAGATGCAAAGCTTGCTCTGAATTTCAGTGCACCCGACAACCTCTCAGAATTCTGCAAGCCTTGGAAACATTTTGGACAGACAACATACGATGAAAGGGAAGTTTCAGTCAAAGCATTCCACTGCTCATGCTTCAAGTAAAGCAACTAATGAATTGCTCAGAAGTATAAATTTTCACAATAAAGTGGTTCATGTATTTTCTACTTCGTTGTGAAAGTTACAACTTGTACCATCACAGTTATTATACGAAACACTGTGGATCTTTAATAGAAAAGTTAACCTTTGCTAGAAGCCTCCAACAGCTCATTGTCCATTAATTTACCAGCTTCTTTAAAAGGAAGAGCACAGCTTCTGTTATATTTATAACTTCTTTAGAAGGGTATCAAGAATGGCTGCTTCTGAGTTAAAGACAACCTTGGAGGTACTTTTGTAATTTCATTACTTGGAAGATAGCTCATTTTCTTTTATTTGGAAAGAAATGTTATTGAGACATGTTCTTTTCAAGACAGACTGTGAAAAAGTGGCCAATGTTGAAATCATAAGCAATCAAATTATTGTTTTATCCTGATTTTTTACTTTTTTTTTTAATGAAATAAACGCCTCTTTAGGTAGTTTAGATTGAGATAAAGGACTCTGTATGGACTTTGACTAGACTTCAAGAGGAGATCTCTTCAATCTTCCGAAGATCTAAAGAGAGACAGATATTGACTGTAATTAGGGTACTTATCTCTGTTTCTACTCAAGATTATATAGAAAATGACTTAAGCATCTATATGACTGTTTTCTCAGTGGAAAAATAGCCGCAGGAGTATTCATTTCCACATAATGAATATTTGAGAGATACAATAGATATGAAATGTATTAAAATGACATTTTCCAAATATAATTCTCTTTCATGGCAAAGTTACAGTGCTAATTATCTGAAAGCATTTGCAGCAGAGAAGTAATATTACAGACTGTTGCTTCGTTGGTTAATCCAAGAAGTGAATATTCTAAGAATACCTAACAAAGAAAAAGGAAAGAAAAAAAAATGACCAAACAAACAAAAAAAGAACTCTGTTCTTTATCCAGAATGATAAACTGCACTTCTCTGACTAATTTCTTGACTAATTCAGTTTGAGTTTAATCATAATATGCCAGTGAAATAACCCTTTGACCTGAGTTGCCTTTTGAGTTGTAAGAATGAATTTCCCAGTGATGATAACCGTGTGGGATGAGAGAGGGCACAAGGAGGGAACTTAACTAAGACCTCCAGAAAATCTGAATTTAAGATGTTGAAAAAAAATATCTATACGCACACTTGCTTTGTGTCTAAATATATAACAATGTGCTTCTGTTCAGGTTGAAGAGATGCTTTTGACAGGAAACTTGAAGTCTCTTCTTCCCCAAGTGTTGAGAAGAATAATTCGCTTCAACAGACTTAGTATTAGTAATACTTCGGGAATGGCAGAAGGTAAGTAAATCTGAAAGTGTACAAGTGGCTCCAGTTTAGATTCATGGCTGGTTTTGTTTTTTGCCTTTAAAGGAAAGTAGGAAATCTGAAAGCACTGAAGTAAAACAGTAGAAAAGTCGAGTTGCCCTACATTAAGTCACTTGGGTATTTTTAAAAATCACATTTTAAGCACCTGAGGTTATGTTCTTTAATCACAAGGCTACTTTAAAGAAAATATTTCATCCTACCTCTGTAAAGTACATAGACTTTGCTTTCAAAACTGCCAAGTATCCCACAGGTCCCCAATTAAGCCAGTGAAAAGTTTCAGAAAACATTTGAAAAGTCTTCAACCAAACCTGGCTTCGTTTACATACATATATTATCGCATTTATAAAATGACATACTGTGTTCTTTACAAGAAACTTGCTTGACTTAGTGCTAGCACACATTTTTTGGGAAGAACCAGAGGAATGTAATTGTAGAAGTGGTTTTCTGCTGCATTTGTTGCGCAAGTTGGACACGAACTCAGTGAAATCGAGAGTTGCATGGAAGAGGGTAAGGATAGCTTTATACTGTCTAAATCTTTCTGAAGAATTGATTTCTGTCTCGCATCTCTCATAGTTGTACTTCTACAGAAACAGAATTTTGTCATCATTCTTTAAAATGTGTCATCAACTTTAAAGTATATCTTACGTGCCACAAGAGATTTATTTGTATTAACTCAGCAACAGAGCTGTGTATAGTGGCATGACTACGGCATGAGAACATTAAGGGTCATTTGCTAGAATCAGTGAGTCTTGTAAGTATGGTTGCCTTTTTCTTATGCATAAAAGTTGGAAGATACTAATGGGAAACATTTTATAGTGCTAATGATCTTGTTTCAGCTTGCCTGAAATGTCCTTTTGAATGTATGCACTAATGTGTTAGATTTAAATGCAGCACTTTCAATATTTAAAGAACTGTTTTACATACAAAACGACTTTAACTATGAACATACATACAAGCATAATATGATTCTATTACATCTTCCAATCTATAAAGAGAAGAAGGGTCTTAGGAGAAGTGATTCAGTTGTTCTATAAAGTTAAGAAGCTTGGCTATAACTCCTAGACACCTAGAAGATGTCTACAGGTCCAGTGCATCAGATGTGACTAGGATTTCAAATACAGTGGTGCCCGAGTTGGATACATTAACTAAAGCCATAATTTTAGGAATTCTTGAATATCATGAGCAAAGTAGAAGGTGCCTGTGGATTTCACATGTGTGGCAGGGAATGAGGTTGAGGAGTAACTGAATATATGGTTTTATTCCACGTTAAATTTAATATGTTTATTTAACAAAATATGTATAGCTATATTTAGCAATAAACTGCTTCTGTATTTAGTAACTTTTGTTAGTAATAAAGTGAATTTTTGTGCTGAGCAGTCCCAGGAGAACACTTTGCAGGCACATTTAGTATGCAAATATGTGCCTACCTCAGTTTAAACCTTTGCTTTGCTTTTTTCTTCAGGAATATAACTTAGTCTTTGTGATTCATGGACAATTTTTGATAGAGAATATGATCAGTCACTACTAATAGTACTAATATGAGAGTTAAGGACTGTTAGTTTATATTTTTGTACACTACAGGTTAGTTGTTCATATTTCCCCTCTGTGCTGGTATTCACATGCAAGACAAGGAAAATGGTTTGGGTATTAATGGCTGTTTTCCAGATTTTTTTTTTTTCTTTTTTTGGATTTGGAAAGAGCTGAAATGAAAATGCTTTTGCAGATTTTTTTTTTTTTTTTTGGATTTGGAAAGAGCTGAAATGAAAATGCTTTTGCTTGCTGAACATCAGGCTTGAGCTGTAATTTTGTCTGTTAAAACGAAGCCCAAAGTAAAAATTCACAGCCAGCTAGAATACCGAGAAATAGGTAATGTAATGATAAAATACTGGTGAATGGACTGGCCTTGACATACATATAAATATATATATATGTATATATTTATATATAAATATATATATACACCTTGCCAATAAATAGAAATGGTCCAAGTGAGGTATACAGTAATTTTTTCCCCAGTCTATGCTAAAATTTGCATATATTAATATTTAATATTTGCATTATTAATATCCCAGGTTCTTTATTAGACTTCTGTTTAGCCCAAAGCAGTTGTACTGCTCTATTTTCTCACAGAAACATTTATTAAACATATTATATCATCTTCAGATTCTAGTACTGCCCATGCTTACACATACAGAGCACATCTAGCTGGGATTTTGAAGATATTTCAAACAGTTGCAGTGCAATTTGATTACAGAAGTCTGAGTCTAAAATTTACTTCAGTTATCATACGTGTATAGATGATCTCTAAACAGTTCTATAAAAATATTATTGTTTCATAGGTAAAGAGTTGTTTTAACAACCAGTTATTCCTCCTTCCACAATTTCAGGCTATAAACAGGCCAATATTGTGATTCTGCACAAATCTCTCGCTGATGACTTTGAAAAGTTTTGCCATGCAAACGCAGGGCCGCTACCGCTGCTGCACAGAAGTCAGCCAGGAGATTGGAAATGCCCTTCTCTGAGCAGTGATTCTGATATCAGGTAAATATGGATTTCTCAAAATTCTGAAATTCAGGCTGATGACAATTTGAGGAAATCATCGCTCCAGAGCAGAGCCTACTGCTGAACATTTTGAACAAGTTTCTTGGGGGTGTTACACATCTGAATTAAATCTATGCATGAATATAACAGAATCGAAACAGTCTGATCATCTTGTTCTGGAGATGCTTATCATAATTGTCAGGATCACAAAGTAAGAGATTTTGCTGTGTGATTAAAATTTTGCTGTCTGAGCCTACAAAATTAAATGGTGTTTTATCTCTTATTTAGTAGTCATGGTGATATTTGTAGTGTTGCTGGCATTTAAGAGATGTACTCCTGGAACAAACACTAAAAACAAGACTTCAACCAGTTCCCCAACTTTTGAATCCTGAGAGAAAATACCCATAGGGGACATTTACCTATAAAACCTTGAAGATACATACTTCTGTTCATACACATTCACTGTGGTGGCTTGTTTTCCTGTAGATGTTTTGAGATTTTGTTTTGCATGTCTCTGTGTTTGTTTACTTGTTACTCAGAAAGAAAAGGAAAAATAGCCTATATATTCTGCTTTGATATTGGATGTAATGTAAATTCAAAGAAATTTTGTCATGCATTTTACTTAACAAAAAGTACAATAAAGCTATGATAACTTGTTTTCCTCCCAACTAGAACTGACTGCCTACAGTACAGGTTGTATGAGCATGGAGCTTTTACTGGATCTCTAAAAAGTTTAAAGGAATATGCTGAACAACTCAAGGACATGGTGACTTTCTATTTAGGCTGCAGCTTCTCTTTTGAAAAAGCACTGCAGAATGCTGGCATTCCTGTGAGAAATGTGGAGCAAAAGTGTAACGTGAGCATGTACAAGGTAAAGTATATATTTATACATAGACAAATTGTGTTTGTCATGGCCTTCTCTGAGTATTTACCATATTCATATCAGATGCCTATGCGTATCACTCAGAAATCATGCCTTTTCCCCCCCGCTACTTTTACAGTACCTTTAGGAAAGTGCTAGTGCCAAATGCCTGAATATTCAGGGTAAAATACACTCAGCATCAGGTCACTGCTTGTCTAACTTTCTGGGCAACTGAAATGGTTTATTATCCATTTACAGCAACAAAGTTTTTCCCTGTGTACCACGGTGACCTTGTCTTTAGGGCTCCTTCTCCATTTCTATTGATGACCCACGCAGAATTCTGACCATCAGCTTTCCATGTATCCTTTTCTCCACACAAACTCCAACACACAGGAGTCATTTTTATGATGCATGACAAAAAGGGGTTTTCTTCGGCATGTATGAAAGTTGTGTTTTCAATTTTCCTACAGCTGTAGAGCCTTTAAACCGCATATTTGCTGTGAAGCCAGGCCAAAAGATCTAGGCCTCTGGGACAGAAAATGTTTTTCTCAAAAAGTTAAAATATCCTTCATGGCATTTAAGATTGTTACTTTGCAAAATGTAGAGTGGGAATTTTACTGTAGGTGAAAACCTTAGTATAATTCTGACACTAGGATGTGGACCCTTAACATTTAAAACACGTAATAAACCTGTTTGTTTTCTTCATAGAGCCAGTGAAGGTGTTCTTCTAAACAAAGGTTTTTGTTGTTTTCAACGTTATGATTTGACAATCTTTTTTGCTGTATCACTAGTGAAAAAATGAAGGAACAAATATATCTCATACTGAGACTTTCTACCAAGCTTAAAAAAAATCACAGCTATGTATTTGTGTATAGCATTACAGTATTAGTATCACTATCTATAGCACTTATATCAATAAAGTGAATACTCATTTATATACTTTTTTCTTAGTTACAGATACAGTAGTTTTATATAATAAAATTCTCATTTTTTTTGTACAGCTCTTGATAATATCTTTATATGTCTTACTTATTTTCAAATGCTACTTGGATATCAGGCATTTTATTCTAAGAAATTCATTCTGCTTGTATTTCTGAGTAGAAAAGAAATTTCAGTATCCCAGACAGTAGGGATGAATTCCATCCCATCCTTTTCTATAAATGTGAAAGATTTTGCATCTATGGAGCTTCCTCACTGTTTCTATAGAAGTAGGTGCTCTCTGCCACCAAGAATAAGAGTTCTTGACTCTCACGTGTTACAGAGTTTCCCTGAATTCCAGTACAGATTCATAAAAGTAGATTTGCCAATATCCTTTTGTTCTCCATTTAGGAATCACAGGGTTGTTTTCTGACAACATTCAGAATATATTGAGTTCACTGAATGCACTGAAACAAGCATCTAAACCTTAGCACATGCGTAAATTTTTATAATGTTTCTATTAAAAAGCTCAGAGGTGGAATGTTTGGCTTGCACACTGCTGAATCTTACACGCACACTTGCCTGATACACTAAATGAATTTTAAAATAATAATAATAATAAAAGATGTAAATGATAATTTATTATGTAGGCTTTTTAAATTCACATATAGCACAAATTTGAGACCTACAGTATTAATATTCCTGCTAACACCTTGGATTTTTTTTGAAACTATCAGACATCTGTGCCTTGCTACAGTGTTTCTGCTTTCTGCTGCAACTTAGTAGTCACCATGAGACCTATTCCTGCAAACAAATTAGAAGCAACTGTGCTAGCAACCTCTGAATTGGAAGAATCCCATGGAGCACCAGTCCACATTGGTAACCCTGGTCAGTGTTTTTCATTTCTTATTCTGCATGTTTTATTGTATATAGAGTTTGGAGAGGTTTGGCAGCAGGGGAAGTGATGGGAATGCAACGGCTGCACCAATACATTTATGATGTTTTAACCCTTTTCATGTTTAACCTATAGCATGAGTGGAAGCAAAATCCAGATTTCTAACTAGCTAAACGAGAATTTTTGGTCAAAAGATAGACACCTAACTAAAGTATTTATATTGGAGGGGTAGTTTTGATAACTAGTCTAACCACAGTTTTCAAGTGCATGCAATTTCATTTGTGTGAACATTTCCTTGTTGCCAAAGATTGGCAGAGGAGTAGTGATTGACAGCACAGAGAAATATATGTGTGGATGTTTCTTATGTGTTCACTTATGACTGTGAAAGTAAATGCTGCATTATATTTAAGTACTGAAATAAGACACATTGGCATTGATTGTATCACTTAAGACACAAATAAAATGCACAGGGAGTTTGGAAATATGACAAGAATGATTAAAAGCATCCAGCTCAAGCAAATATTAGCTTATTCTTTGCAAAGGAAAATTGAAAGAACGATAAAATAGCATGTTGATGTCTAGGCTGGAGGCAGTAGGAAGAAGGATAAGAAACTGTGAGGTGAAGAGGGGGGAGAAGTCTTTTTATGGCAATGACAGAATTTGCACTTCTGTGTCCTGCATACACAGAAGGATCTCATTGCAGACCATGGAAGGAGATGGCAGTAACGCTCCCTCTCAGTAATATATCTGGTCACAGCAGTGCTTAGATTTGAGAAAACTCATCATAAGTCATAACTTTAAGTAGAGCAACAAGATGATTCAGGTAATTAAAGTCTCCGCTTAAAAAAGGGAGATTGATTGTGTATTCTGATTATATAAATTCTGGAAAAGACAGTGTTAAATTAGTTTTGGACAAATGTAAAATGAAAAGAAGAGAGAAAGTGCTTAGAATAACCCAGAATGCTACAAGTAAGTATTTTAATAAAGCAAAAGAACTCAGTGAAAGCTGTGTTAGAGTGAGATCTAGTTACCTAAGCCAATGAGGTCTCTAATCTCTCTGCCTTGTCTTTCTAGCTGAATAAGGTGTGAAGCTAAAGCAACAGAAAATGTGTTCTAGGAAAAAAAACATTTTTCACTGAAGTCATTTATTCTTGTTTGCCAGTGTTATGAATATAATTCTTCTGTTGAAGGAGAAGATACAATGTCTTGGAAAAAAATTCATACACACCTGGCTTATATTTTGCAACAAAATCAGGAAATATGTTTTTATGATTTTTATAGATGTTGTCATGTACAGAAAAAAGAGGAAAGAGAACAA
>JAVCKT010098377.1:0-10791 GCA_032273925.1 Rhynchotus rufescens
GTTGGAAGGGACCTCTGGAGATCATCTAGTCCAACCTTCCTGCTCAAGCAGGGACACCTAGAGCATGTGGCACAGGGTGGCGTCCAGGCAGATTTTGAAGACCTCCATAGAAGGAGACTGCTCAATCTCTCTGGGCAAGCCTGTTCCAGTGCTCTGTTGTAATCGATCAGGTTATCTCCAAATGTGCTCACACTAGAATGTAATAAGAGCAGTAGCTAGCGCTGGCTGGACATTTTTTGCTATTACCTTTCATTTTCTCCTAATACCTCTTTATGCTAGGAAGATTCATCCCTCTCAAAAAGCTTTGACTAGGGAGAAGGAAGATATGAATGCAGTCTTCTTACTGGGTTCTCAACAGTATTAGCCAAAAGAATGCAGAGAGAATTTGCATTGAAAAATAAGGTTCTGCAGGAATGAAGTGATGTGAAAAATGAGCTATGGGGAATAAATAGCTGCCTGCATGGCAGAGCTCAGAGGGTGGTGATCAGTGGTACTTAGTCTAGTTGGAAACCTGCAGTTAGCAGTGTCCCCCAGGGGTCAGTCCTCAGCAAGTTTCCTGTTTATTTATTCATCAACGACCTGGATGAAGGAATGGAGTGCCCCCTCAGCAAGTTTGCTGATAATAACAAACTGGGAGAAGCAGCTGATACTCCAGAAGGCTGTGCTGCCATCCAAAGGGACCAGACTAGACTTGACAACTGGGTGGTGAGAAACCTCATGAAGTTCAAAAGGGGCAAGTGCAAGGTCCTGCATTTGGGGAGAAATAACTCTATGCATCAGCACAGGCTGGGGACTGACCTTCTGGAGAACAGCTCTGTAGAGAGGGACCTGGGTGTCCTAGTGGACAACAAGTTGACCATGAGGTAGCAGTGTGCCCTGGTGACCAAAAAGGCCAACGGGATCCTGGGGTGCATTAAGAAGAGCGTCTCCAGCAGTTCAGGAGAGGTGATCATCCCCCTCTACTCAGCCCTCAGCCCTGGTGAGGCCACATCTGGAGTACTGTGTCCAGTTCTGGGCTCCCTAGTACAAGAGGGATGTGGAGCTGCTGGAGAGAGTCCAGCACAGGGCTACGATCAGGAGCCTGGAGCATCTGCCCTGTGAGCAAAGGCTGACCAGATCAGGCTGACAGGACCAGATCCAACCATGTTGTACGTGGTAATGCTACAGCAATAGGAATGCCATACTGTATCTCAGACTGTATTTCTCAGTGCTAATGAAGTGTGAAGATATACTAAGAAGATTGCAACCTCACAAGCCCACCTCCTTTCAATGGAGCTTTTAAATCGGGCCTCTCAGCATGCTTCGGGCATCAGCATTCTGTCAGTACAGGGAGGAACATGCACCAAATTTACACTCTCCTTAGAGTCCTTTCAATTAACTGGATACTGTAAAGAAGAGTTATGAAAAGTTATGCTCTTTGGCTGGACTGGTTATTTATCATCTTAAAAGTCTAGTTGCAAAAATTTTAGAAGTTGTAATTCCATTAATAAAAAGCCATTTGCTTGAATGTCTTGAACTGTCATAGCTTAGCTATTGAATTTGATAGATTTATAAGCAAAAATATTTTCATTCTAGAGGTCCATTCATCTGCATTTTACTAGAAGATTTACTATGTCAAGTAACTTTCAGTGTGTGAGGAAATACCTATCAAAATGGGCTAGCAACTTTTCAGCTACATTCATGGGAAATATGAACTCATCCATTTTGCTCAAATTGTTATTACATTGTGGAAGTGTATGACATTGTGCTAAGTTATTTCTCCCGTCAAAATTTGGAATGATCTAAGTAAATATCTCCATAAATCCAGGTATCATAAAAAGTCAGTTTGAAAGCCCAAATTTTGTGTTAATTTGGGAAAGATGAAAAAGTGTCTCTCAAATTACATAGTACAGGAAATTAAATTATTTTCTTTCTTAATTGTAGTTAATTTGTGTATTCTTTTTCATTTGTGTATTATAATTTTCTTAATTATTATCATATGTTATTGTTCTGTCAGCAGTTACCCTTAGAACTTTTGTTTGGAAAAGATGCCATTCTAGTTGCCTGACTCTTGAAGAGGTTTGATAAAATACTATCAAAAGATATAGTATGCAGCCCTTTGTGACATGATGGATTTGTTGTTTGTCAATTACGTACACAACTGGTGTCTGAGTAACATGAAGATTGGAGATGACATATTCGAAGTCGAGCTTCTCAACTTGGCCATAAGGAGTTAACAGTATGAAGCACTTTTATGCAGATTGTAAATTGGCTGTAGCTAATTCTCCTGTCTTCAGCACTTGATGTAGTATCAATTAGCAAATATAGGTTTTAATGCTTCCTTTAATATTCATGATTCTTAATTGCCTTTGTTAATTGAGAAGAAATACTCCAGTGTAGACTGCTTGACAGGTAAGAATTATTATCTGCTGTTTGTATTGGCAGATGTCCAGAGAAAAGTAGGTTACTGATACATAAGTGTACGCAAAAATCTTACCCAAGAATCTATGCTTTTGGCTGGGAGTTTCCCTGTCCTTATGTTTTTGATAGAACATCTGAATAACCTAGTTTCAGGAATCAGATGTGCAGATTATTTTATAGCAAGGAAGAGCTGTAAGGAGAACTACTTTTAGATCTGTAAACATAGAGGTAATTTATGCAATTATAAGGGTTGAAGAAATGACTAAAAGCAAAGGAGATGATAGTATTATTCATGGTGAAACTTCTCTGATCAAGGTATTAATATGTTTTCTTTCTCAAATATGTCAGGTTTGTTTTGTATATGTGTTTGGCTTGTATGCTTATATCCTTGGAATATGTCTCATGCTCAGATCTTTCAATTCCTATGCTGTATATGCAGTTTGGCTGTATTATGTTTTCTTTATGGTATTGCAAATTGGCCTGTATTATTTTGTATGTCCTTATAACTATTGAGCTGTTTTCAAGACATTTGCAAGAGCCTTCTTTCATTTTCAACCAGCTTGAGCTATTGCTTTGTTGTATGTTTAATAAGCAAACAGAGATGACTTAGAAATAAGGACTATGAAAGAAAGACAAGACTCTTGCTTTAAATCAAAAGCACTTGAGTGCCAGCTGCAAAAATGATTTAGGAGATGCTCCCTGAAAACTAATTGGATTTAAGTTTATGTGTTTGCTTTGCAAAGAGGTCTTAAGATCTTGATTTATTTAAATGCTTTCATACATTCTGGCTGAGTTCAATAATGCTTAAAACGTGGTGAAGGTATCATATAGTATGTGTCGTAAGGCACGATTAAGCTTGTGATGAGGAATGCTTATAAATGAGGCTTTCGGTCATTATTTGTATCTTGACTGAAAACTGGTCATTCTATATGCTGTTAATAAAAGAAATGGCTTAATTTTCTAATGTTAATTAAAAATTTTTTTTTCTTTTTTTTTTTCTCTCTCTTTTTTTTTTTTTTTTTTGGTGAGAGCTGTGAAATAATTGAACTGGAAGCAGGTTACAGGAGACTTACCAGTTGATTTTATTGTCTCTGATTTGGCTTCCTGCCTGATAAAAGCAAGTTGCACGTGTAATTTCCCATTCACTCCTCTTGGGGTTAGCACATGGAAATCATAGCAGCGTTGCAAGCAGTGGTCGGCTTTGCTCCATGTGGACTTCCAAGAGGTAACGGTGGGAATGTTGTTCCCAGCTTGGCAGCCACTTTGTGGGCTTCTGTGGAGGATACTGGAGTGGGAGTCTCATGCTTTATATGGCAAGAGCTGTGGGAAAAAAAAAAATCCTTTTCTGCTGTCACATAGCAGTTTTGTGTTAATATCAATACTCACCGTTGCAGTTAGGTGTGTTGGGAGCATGTCTTGAGTAGCTACTCCTGTGTTACGGCACTTCTTGATATTTGGTGATGAGGCAAGGAGTGATTCTGCTGTATTCTCGCATCAGAACGGTTTAGAGTGCTCCAGTTTCTGTGATTGTTTGGATGATGCAGAGCATAAAAGAGGCTGATTAATAGAAAAGTTCAATAGCAGGAGTAATGGACGCTTTCCTGCAGCCTTTCCAAGGGTAACTATCATCTGATTGCTGGGAAAAGTAGCCTAATTACGAGAGGGCTACTCAGCTGTCAGCTCTGAAGGGACGTTCGGAAAGATCGGAGATCACGGCTGCTCCTTCTCACATACTGGTGACTGTGCTTGCATAACAGCTTGCCCAGCTTCAAGATTGTAGAGGTTTTTGTGTTAGGAAATCATGTCTGAAAAAAATATATTTTTAGGCATGGCATTGTTTCCAGTAGTGACAAAATACAATATGGCTGGAGAGCAGCATTTGCAAGCAAGAAACTATGTATCATGCTGTAGAGTTTCTTCTGCTCATAGTATTTCTTTTTTATTTAAATGATTTTGTTTTGATGCACTACTATATATTATTCCTGCTCCAGGAGCACCTGTTGTGTTAGTGATCATACAGTGTGAAATGATGTATCTGCCCAGGGAGATTATGGATGTATTTCCAGTGAAAGATTGCCCTGTGTATGCAGGAATTTCAGCCTGCTAGCTATACACCCTGTGCACTCACAGCTGGTTACAGGGGTAAGAATCATCTGTAATTGGAAATGTGTGACTTAGAGAAAAAAGGTTATTGAGGGCATCATAGTGTCAGGATTACCTGGAAGCGCTTCAGCCTTTGAAAATATGCCTCTCTTTACTCCCTTGAGAATTGTCCAAATTCTTCCAGAATCAGTGTTATCTGTCCTTTTCCAGCATCAGAATCTCATGAAACCCTCACAAAATAACCCCAACTTCCCTCGCAGAATTATTGTGTCATATCTGTGGAACTTGTGCTTATTTATGGAAGGGAGAAATAACAGTTGGGTTAATGTAGTTCTAAAAATTTGGATGTTTGGGTCCCTGTAGCCTGTCTTTTGCTGGGATTCTTTTGGCTTTTTTTTTTTTTTTTTTGTCCCTTACCCCAGGTATGTTTGTTAATCCATTGTTCTGGCAGATTACAAATCAGAGATTTTTTTTTTCTTTTTTTTTTTTTCATTTGCATCATTCAGTCAGGCCTAATGTTCCAGGTTTGAAAGCTGTTATAAAAGTTACCTGTGCCCTCAAGATTTCTGCCAGTGATTCTGGGAGACCATGACTGGTTTATCTAAACCTTCAGTTTAGAGTTCATGTTTTTAAAGATACCTGGCTGTACTTTTAAAGATACTTCAAAGTATATCCTTAAAGATACTTCTTCCTTTGATACATGAACAGGCCTTATTTTTATCAAAAGTCAATATCTGGAAAAAACATGATTTTAAAAGTAGTGAAGTTATAGTTAAAATTATAAGAGGTAGGTTTTACAAGACCTTTTTAGAACTGCCTTTTTCCTCTGGGGAGTTTTATGGATTCTCTAAGACTTTTCAATATGTTAGATTGTGTATATTGATTAAATCAAGATTATTAGGGCTGCGTAAGGCTTACGACTATGGAATTTTCAAGTGATTAAACAAAAGGTATTTTACATGACATTTCCTTTAAATGTTCTGGCTTTTTCTTCTGAGCTGTTGGGAGTTTATTTTGCTTTAGCAAGATGTGCTCATTCCTGTTTGTTGCCGGCTTGGTATTAGAGCAGAACAGCTTCACAAATGACCTTTTAAACTATCTCAAAACCCATTGCCACAATCAGCATCTAGTCTTTCCCAACACGTTCATATACCTGAAGGTTTGTCATTTTATTACTTGGCACACTAAAATCAAATGACTTTCTCAGTGACAAAATTAAATATCCAGAAATCATTCCTGAAGTCACTTGTTTCCATTTCTGTTCCTGCTACTAACAGCTTTCCTAAGCAGCTAAATTTCTAAAGAGGCCAATTCCTTTTTACTGATATATGTACAATTGCCAGTAGCCTTCCTGTGGTCAGTAGTGTATGTTTCAATAGCATATTAAAAGTTTAATGATTTCCCGTGGATCTCTCTGGAGAATTATTCTGATAGGATTGTGCTATATAATATTAAAATCTTAGAGAACAGATCTAATCTTCTTCCTAAAAACAAATCTAGAAAACTTAGAAAAGTGATTCATTGATTCAGATAAGGGCTCAATTTTCAAAACAAATCAAAATACTTTCCTGTTTGTAACTGCTAGTTGTTACTTCATATGGAGTGAAGACAGACCTGTTTATATTCCAGTTGTTAACTAAATAAAATCATAAAACGTAAAAGAGCAGTAAATACTCAGATGCCCTAAAAGTTGATTAGTTTTAAAGATAATGATCTTAAAATTGAAGGTCAGATAGAATGGGCAAATTGTTTTGAGATTATTTGGGAATGCATTGGTTTTATTTTTTTTTTAAGATAATTTTGGTAATTAATACCCCAAGATTTGAGTAATAAATACCACACGTACAGAAGACATTTAAGTTATGATGTAAAAAGATGTAAAAGTTTTAGCATTGCTTATGAACCACTCTACCTCTGGTTGTGAGGTTGAATTGTATGAGATAACTAAAATAATGTAACATTCATGGTTACTATGGATAAAATATTTATTATTATTATTATTGCTATTAAAGCAGCAGTTACAAACCAGAAAAGTTGTTGTATTTTATTAAAGCAGAAATGGTTGATATGGTATATTATCTAATTGTTCCCTGTTATGAAAATATCAAGTGGAAACCAGATCTGCTTATTATTTAAATAGTAATGTTTCTGAATACTGCTTTTTTTGTGTGCAGTTGAATCACTTTATAACATAAATATTTGTGTAGCAGGATTTATTTATAGTTCTGAGTGTAGGCTAGATTCAATAAGAAATGGTTGGGAAAATGCTTTCACAAAGAGAAGCACTGTAAGAATCTAGGTACAGAGATGGTCAGAATTTAATTTATCTCAAGAAAAACTACTTTTATTTTATCCATTACTCATCAGAACAACAGTAAGAATTTTCTGAGCTTTATTTGCAAACAGAGAAGACCATGTTGTATAGAGTTTTTGGTAGCTCGCCAGGCTTCTTTTTTTTTCTTTTTTGCCTCTTCTGAACCCCAACTGTAAGCCTCAGCCTTTGCCACTCAATCCTAACATTGTGGCAGCAGAATTTTCTGGTGCAGATCTTCCTCTCTCTTCTGTTAGGAAGTCCATTATTTCCCAGGGAAAAAAGATAAATATTTCCTTGGCTAAAGAGAAAGAGAGAAAGAGAGATGGGTTTTGTTGTCCGAAGCTTAGGGATTTCCCTGGGGTGGAGATGGCTCTAGCTCAGGTGCCCAGTCAGAATCAGTCTAAGCACTATCTTGAAGTTCCTGTCCTTGAGCAAAGAATTACCTTAATCTTAATAGAAATGGTATCAAAACAAGCTAGCCTCCAACCATTTCTGTGAGTGAATGAGTTGCCATGTTCTGACATGCAAATATCAAAAATATGGGCATAAATTTTTAATTGTCTCTAGATGGGGATCACAGTGAATCTGCAATTAAACACAAGCTGTCAGTGCAATCCTGTCGGTAAAATTTGTAATCCCTATGTGTATAGACAAGGAAATTGTCAGAAGAAGCTGAGAGATGTTTGATACTGTGAATACCAAGGATGAAGGAATTCACCCACCATCTGCTCTGCCAGTTGCATCTCATCCAAACCTGCAAAGCAGCTTTTGCATTGTGTTCTATGACAGTCCTGAAGGGTTCCAGGTA
This sequence comes from Rhynchotus rufescens, assembly GCA_032273925.1. Classification (NCBI taxonomy): domain Eukaryota; kingdom Metazoa; phylum Chordata; class Aves; order Tinamiformes; family Tinamidae; genus Rhynchotus; species Rhynchotus rufescens. Next base: position 7,626 of record JAVCKT010098377.1, read on the forward strand.
GGGAATCGGATGCAATGAGGTTAATTCACCGACAACCAGCTTCTTGCTTCTTTCTTTGCTAAAAAATTCCCACAGACCTCAGTGGTGATTTACTATTTGGTGACAGGTACCCAGGGGGTGTTTGCGGGACAGGGCTTGTCTGTGTCATTAGGCTGGGGATGTTGCCGTGATGTCCTTTGCCGAGAGGAGATGTCCAAGTTTCTCTGTTACATGACGGACCTCTTCTGGCCCCAATGTGTGAGGGTGGAGGGAGGCATGTGCCAGCACCGACACCTCCTATATGGAGATATTTCTTCCCTCCACACTCCAAGGGTGTCTGGCATAGGGCACACAGTGGCTGTCCAGTTTCTAAGGGATATTGTAGAGGAGGCAAGTGACAGAAAGAATGAACTGACGAAAAGACTTCAGATGAGGTCCTTTTAAAGTAAAAGGAAGACCAAATACTTAGTTCACTCTATGTGGACGGACAAGGTTCTAGATTGTACTGTATTTCTCTCCTAGAAAAGAAAAGCAGAAGAAAAGGAATGGAGACAAATTCTAAACACATAAGCGATAAATAAAGTATGCATTTTTTTTCTTTAAATACAAAGATAATTAACCACTGAAACAGATGACCAAGTTAGATTTTTTACTGTTCACTGTTTCAAATCTATAACAATACCTTCTGAATGTTACATTTTAGACAAACATTTTTTGACTCACTTTATGGATAAGTAGGTGAAACTTAATGATGTTGTGAGGAGGTTGTATTAAATGATAGAATGGTCCCATCTGGCTTTGAGCTCTAACTCTATTTAATGAAAGAATTACATTAATAGACACAGAGACTATCAAGTGGAATGATGGTTCTTGTTCAAAATATCTGTTAAATTTTCTAACAGGGGAAAAAAAACACCACTCCACTATTTCACTCCTCTTCTGAGTTTTTTGCACTTGTTGGTTTTAACCTTAATACAGCTTCTTGTTCCATTAGTTAGAAAATATTACTCAGGATAATGTCAAATTGCGGTTCATTTTTTCTACATTGTAATTATGGACTAAGATTTTAGGCTAGGTTACATGAAACTTTCCATTGCAAGTTTTTGTTTGCAAAGCTGTGCTGAGGGTAAGCTAAAATTTTCTAGATTACTTGGCTGCTTCACCCTGATTATTTTTGCCTGGTTATTTTGAGGCTTCATCTAAAATGTTTGAGCCATTTCCCAGAATAAGAGGATGAAAAAAAAATGTTTCCCTTTCCCTGTGGTGGCAGAAAAGACAATCCTGACATTTTCTCAATGAAGTGGTTGCATTCCCTGGGAAAAGAGAGTCCGTGAAGGAAATGATGTAAAGGAGGAAGGCTGCTCTTACTAAACAAAGCTCTGTTCAAATTTGGTGGTGATCTCTCAATCCTTATATTGCTTATTGGCTCTCTTAGAAGAAATGATGGCATTACTTCAGGAACATCTACTGAGGGAATGAGTTACTTGTAACTAAATATTTAATTTGATTTCAAGTAACTCAGACTCTTGTAAATGCCCTTAAAGGAGATGGACAGTGTACTGTGGTCCAAATCTCTTGAATTTATCAGATTTATTGTTCTGGATTTCATAGTTTCTATTTCCCAGACACTTGCCATCAGCTGTCTCATGGAAATAATATGCACCTTGTAGCTCTCCTGTATCCTGGAGAAAATGGTCTGCCTAGACTGTTTGTTTTGTAGGAGATTCTGTCCTCTTGTCTCTGACATCTTCCCTGCAGCCTCTTGGAGAACATTTTCCATCTCAGGAAAGGGTAAGGGCAGAAAGTGAGAAACCCAAGCCTAGAGTTTGGTAACTGTTTTGTCTCAATGCCATCTATTCTTCAAACTGAGTAGTTTTAAAGTTCTGCAAAGTATGAGGGTTTTTTCACTGGCTTGGATGAATTATGAGTTTGTAGAGCATGTGAGTTTTGACGTAGAAGTCACCTAAGTTTCCACTGAGAAGAAAGAATAGTTTCTAACTGATTTGTGATTGGAGCTGGTGTCTTCTGAGTTTTTGTAGGGTTTTGAGTATTGAGTGTGACAATACGGAAGATACTTTGAAGCTGAAGGTTAAGTTTGAATTCTTAAACAAACTGAAGCTGTGATGCTTAGTGCAACACTTGGTTTTAAAATTATTCTAATGCATGAAATAATAATTCAGAAATAGTTCAGATAACTCCAGTGTTTGGGGTTTTTTGAGGATTGTTTTGGCAGATGGTGGAATATTGACTAGATTAAAACCTCTGTGGATGACCCAGCAGGGATGGAGGAAGCAGTGAGAACATGCTTAGTTTGCATAGAATTAGGTTTTGGAAAGGAAAAAAATCACACAGTGTGTCAGAATGGACACAGGTCCTTGAAACAACAGCCACATTATACGTTCTCTAGATGTCAGGGAACCCAACACACATGAGACAGGGACACCTGTGTCTGCAGTGGTTTTCTCTGCCCATCCTCAGTACAACTGGAAAGCCAATAGGGAGGCACAGTTTTATGTTTTTATGATGGTTCTTACACTATTTTCATGTTCTTTATATTCTGTATTTATGTATAAGCTGGCTATATCCTGGTTTTTCATAAATCATAATACCTCTTTGTCAGTTATATTCAAGGCTATTGGGTGGTTGTGCCAACTTTGAGTTTAAACCAGTATTTTTTAGAACAATCTTTGAGTAATTAAAGAGACAGAGAGAGAGAGAGAGAGAGAGAGAGACAGAGAGAGAGACAGAGAGAGAGAGAGACAGAGAGAGAGACAAATGCAGGCTCTGATCCCTTTGCTATTGCAGTGTTATTTTCCATGAAACTAAGAGTGTGTGTGAAGTGGACTGTTCTTGATTCCTAGACCTTTATACACGATTTAAGAGATTAAGGAGGTAAAAGAATGAGGGGACATTAATAATATAGGTATTACATTTTAATATAGATGGATTTAAGTGTGATATTACCAGCTTTTGAAATGCATAGGTCTGTGCAAAATAGCTCCAATAGCCTCTTCTCTTTTCCATCCTGAAATGTTATCTCAAGCTGGGAGGTAAAAACAGTGTGGCACTGTTTCCCTCAATAATTTTATCGCTATCTCATACCAATTAGATGTAGGTCAATGATTAGACTGTAAACGTAATCCATCTACAGAGTTGCTCAAATTTACCTCTTTGCATTTCTGATAAA
>JAVCKT010098378.1:0-30483 GCA_032273925.1 Rhynchotus rufescens
TCAGTTGAGTAGATAATAAAATGGATCTGTCAGAACTGGATTTATCTTCTCTGTCAACAATTAAATTGATAAGAAATGACTATCGTTTTTGAAACCATTTTGTCACCTGCCTAACCTATATTTAAGTATTTAACAGTATAGCATCTCTATCTGTCTTTTTATCTTTTGGCTTGTTATGTAGTACTCTCCTTCTGAGGCTTAGAAAGAAATAAAATGATGGAAGTTTAAGTATCGAACAAGCTAAATGGGAGGAGGAAGGGACAGAGGTGCCTGAGGTGGCAGTTGTCACCTGCTCTGTTGCAGACTCCCTTGCTCCCAAAGGCCAGTCCTCAAAGATGCTGTTCTTCCTACCTCCTCTTTGCTCCCAACCCTGCTCCTCCAGGTGCTGGGTCCATGTTTCCAAGAGGCTGAGGAACTCTGAGACTTAAGTGTTTCCTCAGTCAGTTTGTGAAATCACGTTTCCCCTCCCTGAAGGGTAGGCAGAGCTCGGTACCTGGGCCTGCAGGAGGGTGTTAAAGGCCTTTGCCTTGGGCACTTGTAGGGCAGCTTGGAGGCAGAGCCAACAGGAAGCCTTTCAGTGGTCTTCAGTCTAGTGCTGCTTTTGCCACCAGCTTTTGAGCTTCAGGATAACTTGGAAGTGCTTATTTCCAAGATATCTGCAGACACCTGCATACATGGAGCGTGCACCTGTTTCCTTGCTGCTGAAGGGTCAAACTGGTTCTGTTTGCAGTTTCATCACAACCACATCCCACCGTGTGACACCTAAGTGCCACTGAGGATTTTCCTGCGTGCGCCAAATGCTCGTGGTGCCATGCCCTGCATTACTCCCAATGAAATGACATCCAACTTCGTGTTGCATATCTACAACTGCCCTCTAGATGTGCTTACCCTTTAGTCTCTCATAGTGGCCCAGTGTGTAGGCCATGAAGCAAGTCATCTGCAACTCTGGCCAAGACATAAGCAATTCCCAGTTACTCACCATGTGTCGTGCACTGTGACATCCTTAATGCTTCGGTAGGCCTAGGAAGAGGTCTGATTCTCATGGATGATAAATCTCTGTTTAATCATTTGTTCATGCTAACAAATATAACATGTTGATTAATATGCAATCTTTGTTTATTTCCCTTGGCTTAGTACTTCAATTTGACATTGAGCAGTTCTGCAGGTAGCCCATGTTTTGATAGCATACTGTTGTTTACAAATTCATTTTGCTCAGTTTTATACCAAGAGCCTCCCAGCTTTAAAGGTGAGCAGGATGGGGCTTACAGACTGAGGCATTGCAGAGCTCTTGAGAAGGAGGCACAAAATACTTCTGTGTAAGTTGGTTTTTGTGCTACTGTGAGCTGCCTGAGTGAGAGTGTGGAGTTGCTCCAGTATCAAGCAGTTACCTAAGCCCATAAAAGTGCTAAAGAGGAAAAGTCTTCTTTTAAGAGTCATTCAGGTAGACAGCACTATTATTTGATTTGGATTTCCTTTTTGGGGATGTGTTGTGCTTTCTGGGGTGCCTAAGGAAGACACATCGCATCTAGGCATATGGTTCTTGAGTCCTTCTTCCAGCTTCCTCCCACTGTGCGTTACAGTGGTAGAAAGTTTACACTATGGACTCTGCCAAAATACTGTCGTTGCTTCCTCTCTTCTTCACATCATGAATTTATGACCTCTGATTCGTAAATCATTTTACTTTTAATGTAATGGTTCTTCTAAAACTTCAGTTAAGATAAATCTTTGAAAATATGATGGCCTTAAATAGATTTTGATGAAATCATCTCAGTGTTGTTTCCTTACAGTGTCTGTCTCTTGTCAGGAAAATTAAATAAAATAGTTGAACTTCCTCATGAAGTATATCTGCAGTATTCAAAAGCTAAATAGAAGTGCCCTGCTTGTAGAAAGTAAACTGGTTAGAGTGTTGCCAGTATTTGCTTTTGAGGGAAGTGAAAAATTACACTTTATAGATGTTTCTGCTCTGACTTAGTGGTCCAGTATACAAATGAAGAATGGCTTTCAGTGAGCTGCTAGTTCATATCAGATTGTTTGACAAGGTCCAATTAAGTTTTAGAATAAAGCTAGAGATTGGAGCTAGCAAGTCAGCTTTTGTTTCAGAAAGCAACCAGAATTATTTTTAACTTCTTAAAATAAGACTTAAAAGCTCAGTGTATAGTATACAGCATCTTAGTTTAAGAAGGTCATCCGTTGGGAGTGACTTGGAAAACAGGTCATGTTTGTTTATTTATCTCTGTAAGGAGAAAATTGAACAGTTTTATTTCTTTTAAAGACAAAGTTGTATTTGGGTTACTTCATCTTTCCCTTTTATGTGATCTACAGGTTTTTTAAATACACAGCTCTTAAACGGTTCTCAGCACAGTTTTACATATCTTTTTTCTGGGAAAAAAAAGCATGGTCAGAACTTCAGAACAGAATTAAATGCTTTAAACTGAGTAACTTGAAAGAGGATTTTGAAGGTGCCCAATAGGTGGAGCTAAATATCAAGTAATGTTGCGTTGCCTACTGCTGAATAAACTTGAAAATTCAACCTGCAGCCTAAGACTCCTGTCAAAATAGATTTTTTAGTAGCAGATAGTAAGAGATAGTAGAAGGAACATAGCTCTACTGCTAGATCATGTAAGTGGAGTCTTCCATGCCTCTGGTCACTGTGGATACAGTCAATTGAAACGTTTCTGTGGTATACAGTAAATCTTGTAGTGAAATACTCGTTAAATGTTGAGCTTCAGCATTTAATCCCAAGCAGTTTCAGTGGTACATTGCAGAATGGCAAATGGTGCCCTGCACACTGCTCTCACTCATGAGAACTCCACACATGCAAAGTGTTTGAGTCTGTCAATGCCTCTTAATTCCTCAGATGAGAGGTTAACTACAAGCAGCCTGGAGAGGGTTTTTTTCCTAGGGGAAAGGAGAGAAGCAGTAATCAGTATAATGCTTATGTAAAAGAAAATGCAAGTTATAAAAGATTGGCCTGCATTGCATTACAGTCTTGCAGTGATGGTCACTGCTTATAATATTGACAATGTCTTTAGATTATACTCTTTCATATTAGTGTTAATCCAAATCTTACCCTTAAGTGAACCAGGTCAAAGGAAATATAACCAGCAGCAGTAAAGCTACCTGCTAAAAGTTGGGTATGATTTTATGCTAGAGGAAAGATAAAGCTGTCTGGGATATTTGTGCCACGTACATCGGAGTAAAAATTGCTTGTGCTCTATAGACATTAAGCATACTTCAATTATTACAGAAAAATTTTAAAGGCATTTTTAAACTTTCTTACAATCGTTTGTTTTAAAGGGGCACATATATCATTTACAGTGAAAACTGACTAGAAACTTAAAAGGTGACGTGAAGTTTACATGCTGTTCGTGGCCACTGTGTAAATGTATATTAATTCACCAGGAGCGTTTGACTTAGAATGGCAAGGTGAAACACGGTATTTAGTTCATCGAGAAGGATTTCTTAATGTAGCTGTTTTGCTATGCATTAGTCAGACAGCAATTCACACAAAGTGCTTTTAACAGCATTGTGGGTGTTTTGTTTATTTTTGGCCTTTTCCAGGATTAGAGTTCAGTGGTGTAGGACAGAACCTTTTTTATGATAAGTAAACTAACGATCCATTCATTCCTTTCATACGTGCTAAGAAAACCTGTGACTTGGTGTAAAAGGCAGTGTACAGCCTTTACCTTCACACCTCTCACTTTCCACTCTTGGTTTTACTCACACTGTGGTGTGGAGTTTGATCCCAATGGCCTGATGTGCTCTGAAGGGAGCAGAGTGCTGAGGTGCTCATTAAATTCCAAAAGAGCAGGAATGATTCAGGTGTTAAGGTTCTTCAGTGTATCAGGCCAAGGGTATTCAGCACTGCCTTAGTGTTGAATTACTGACCCCTTGCTCAGTAGGGACAAACGGGATCTGGAGTCATCTGACCTTCAGCTGGTACTTTACACAGTGAAAATATATGGAACTGTGAGTGCATTTTTTCCTTACAAAATGCCAAGTGTTTGTTTTCAGTATCTTCTGAATATCCTTTATGCTTTAAATGCCCTGTTTAGATATTTCTTTAAAAAAATGTTGTTTCCAATCTCCTGAGTATTTCAGAAATTGACAGCCTGTGATTTGTCTCTGTATTGAAGGTCATAAAGAAATTTTTGTTCAGCCAAATAACTACTTTTCAAACATACATCTCAAATGATTTGTGAGTGCTATGTGCTGTGTTTGCAGGAGGCAGAGTATGCCGAAAGAGTATACGTGTTAATGCATTTGTTATGAGAAGGAATTTCTGCATCTTCCTTGTTCCTTGTTCTGAAGGTCAAAACTCTCGCATGTCATAATGTGCAGCATTGTGGACCAAGGAAAATAGGCTAATTTGTGATGGACACCTGGAAAGGAAAGAGTTTTATTTATTGTATGGAGGTGAAGGGGAAGGAAAAAAGTGCTCTAGGAGAAAAACCTTGCCTGTAATAGTTTTTCCATTCTGTGTCAGGTACTTGTTTCAGCAGCAAAGTGGCTACCCAAGCTCTTAGGATGCGCTCCGTCAATGTACTGGAGCTGCTCTAAAGAGAAAGACTGTTGGGGTCAGGCTTAATTTTCCTCAGCCAGGTACAGAAGAGTTGATGAATCAAAAAATGAATGAATCAAAATGAATGAATCAAAATCAATGAATCAAAAAAAGGCCTCTGCAAACTTAAGTCCAATGTAAAAGGCTCACAAGTAAATTTAGCCGTGCTCTTCCACCATGAACTTTCTCATATTGAGATTTTAAAGACGAGGAAGAGGCAGCAAAACTGAGACAGAGGGAAGAAAAAGTGAGCATAGCGTGGTAGAAAAGCTGGCAAGGTAGTAGAGGATTAGAAGAAAATATTTAGGATCAGAGGAACTGGTTTAGAATAGGAGACACACAGATCAGCCTTTATTTATGTCTCTTGCTTTTTTCTTGCTGCATATCGAGAAGGTGTGAGATGTGGTGACCTGGTTCAGGACTAGATCCAAGCCATTCCAGAACCTTTCAAGGCAGCCTAGCAGGGAAAGGAGTGAGAACAGTAGGAGCACCAACTTTGTGTCTAATCTGTGGCTAGTGCTGGTGGGAGCTGTGGCGAGACGGAGCAGCCTCATTGCAATCCTGCCAGTGCTGCTGCTGTGCGCACAGTTGCACAGTCCTCACACGAGTAGCTCCTGTTCCAGCTCCCGAACCTTCCTGGCAAAAGAGCCCTTCACCTTGCATGCCCAACACACGGGTTCCACAGCCCCACGTTCCTCAGATGCACCAGTTCCCTCTCAACTTCCCATCTTCCTCATAACTCTTGAAGTGCATCAAGAACAAGCCAGTACTTCCTTGTGTTCCCATTGCACGTCTATGATACTCTCGACACACTAACCACTGAGCTTGAGCCACGTGGGAAGTTGCAATGGCCTCACTGGTGACAGTGCTGATCAGGGTCTGTGTTTTTCAAGGCACAACCAAGGCATGGTATTCATTTTAAAACTACAAGCAAATACCATTTTTAAGCTTATTTTTAAGCTAAGGACTTTGGTGCTATCTGGACTTTGTTTTTAATATATGTTTCAATCTGATGGCAGATGTGCATGCACACATGATCTATGTGACATAGTTGAGCTCATCATCTAAAGGACTAGATTGGGGAAAACCTAAACAACATTGCTGCATGGGGAAAGGCATGATGAGGTGCTGTGTGACTGCTGTAAAAAGGGAAAAGCTAAATGACTGATGGTGGAGGGAAAAAAATTGAAGACTTGTGTTTCCTTAGAAGATCTGTTGAGAAAAGGCAAGATGAGAAACTTTGCTCTTACAAAAACAATGCCATTTGTACTCCATGAAATGTTCAAAGAAGGGTAAGGGAGCTGTTGTACCTGGCAGTGAGGTCTTGAATTCGTTTGGATGAGTAATGGTTAAGTATTCAGTTTGGAGCCTCAGCTGCACTTAACACAGCAAGCAATTTGTGTTTAACTATGAGTTACCCTCGGCTCTATATACAGCCTCCTTCTAGGGCAATGCTATAGAATGGAAACTTTGACACGACATTAATTATAGCCTAGCTCTGCTATAACATAGCTCCTGTAGGTAGGTCAAAAAGCTTCCTGGCCATAGTACAACGTTACCGCACGTACTTGCCGTGGAGCAGCTCTCATAGCTGGCTGCTGATGAAGAGCTTTCTAGCAGCCTAAACTTTTACATGAGATCAAAAAGAAGGTGTGTTTGTGATACCAGTCATCTCTGCCAAATGGTATTGCTTAGGACGGGTGTTTAGCAAGAGCTCTTCCATCCAGCAAAGGAATAACACTTGTGTTTGAGGAATTCGTGTGCCTTGTGCTGGTTAGTAAAGACCCAGGCCTTCTCCACATATCTTGACAATGATTTATTGTAGCTTCATCCATGTGTCCACTTCTATTTCCAAAGGCTTCCAAAATCCGTCTGAGTATTAATACTGCTCTGTATTCCATTTCTCTGCACTTGCTTCTCTTACACAGCTACCGAGTTACCAGAACTGTTCTAGGGCTCACTTTAAGCAAACTCTAATTTCTATGTCAGGGAATGTCAATAAGGAAGCGAGGTGTTTCTATGTTGTTTTAGGGGTACCTTTCTCATCAGATATCAGGACTACTGAGAGCTGTGGGAGATGTGTGGGCTGTGTGGAGGAGGCAAGAGGAGTTGCTCAGGTTGAAAGCTATGAATCTTTAGGCTTTAGGCAGATTTGAACCGATCTGCATTTCCCTGCAGTGCATCTTTTGCAGGTTGGAGTACATGAGGTGGTGGAAAACAGGCATACAGTGCAAGCAGCAGATTCTTGAGAGCTCTTCGCATCGCTTACGCTAGATATCTTGATTTGATCAGCAAAGTTGTGCACAAAAGCTTGTGAATCTAAGTAGCTGCTGGCTTGATGGAAAACAGATGTGCTGAACAGGCTCATTTATTGTGTTACCCAAGGGGTAAGTCGCATAGCTCAAGGATACACTGGCAGTGCTGACACCTCCTGCCTAAGGTGAGTGGGAAGCCGCTTTGCTATCGTCGGTCTGAGCAGTAGCGCCACCTCGAAACCAAGTCCTTCCCAGCTGAGGTTGCAAGATCGTTGAGGATGGTGGTGGAGCTCGAGCTGGCAGCCTCCTGCTGATGACACCACAGCTTGGCTGGCTCCGAGGCTGCTCGGTAGCTGCAAATGTTGATAGCTGTTTGGGCTCCGAGCTTCTCCATTTCCCTGCGCTCCACTTGATTACACAACACCAGATGGTGCCATGAGTTCTGCCCCAGCTCCACAAACAAATTCTGCAGAGAGGGATCCAACCATGCAGAGAATTTATACTGCAAATAATCTTGAGGTCTGTCTGGATATTGTCTGCTGGTGGAAATTTCATGTGAGGAGTTGGGTGTAGGAGAGAGACATGCTGGTGCATTTAAGGCTCCTCTATTCCTTTGCCCGCATTTTCTTTATCAGAGGGGAAAGTTGGCAGAGAGCTGTCCTACCTTTCTGTAACGCTTCAATTATTTTTGGCATTTTTTTAGGGGACATCAAAAAATCCAACTGCAGGATGAGGAGGCAAGTTTCTCTGATTCTTCTGTTTGTGGAACAATTTGTTCAAAATTGTATTTACTCACAGTAGGAATTTTTCCGTGATGTTGCTCTTGGAGAGCTTCTAAAAGGTAGTCAGTAGAAAATGTAGGATGATGTTTACAGCTCCTTCACAAAGGTTCAAATTCTTTTCCAGCTCCCTGTCCCAGTCTGTCCAATGCAGCAGCAATATGGTTGTGGTTTTATCAGAGCACCATAAGCACATTAAGAAACTGATTGCATTCAGCACCTGAGCTCATTGACGGCAGTACAATGTCAGCAGTAACTGCATTGGAGACAGTTAACTGCACCACCAGCTAGGCCAGCCTTCTCGTTTGGCTCAAGTCCAAACCTGGAAGCACGTGGAAATCCAGCCCCTTGTGATTACTGCCTTTGTCAGCGCATCAGACACTCATGTTTTCCCTCTTAAAATGAGTGCCAAGGCTCTAGATGAGGCAACAGATGGATCCTCAAGCACAAACAGCTGCTCTCAAATTTTCTTTCCCCATTATTTTTTAAGTAGGGACCTAACTTTCTCTGTGGGAGGGTTGCAGGGAGAAATCTGGATGCTTATGCAGTTCCCTGGCCTGCTGGATCCCCCAAGGAGCATTTCTAACCCAGCAGACGTTAAGCTCTTGCAGATAAAAGCCACGCTCACAGCTCCTGGCAATTTTTTTTTCAGGTAGTGGAAGCTGAACTCGGACACCCAAATGCATTTCAAGTGCAACTTGCAGATTTGGGACTGCAACATGTTACTCCCTACCCCTTCCAGCAGCTCAAATCCAGGTCTATATTTTCTTAAAAAAAAATAAAGTCAATATTTAAATGGTTTGATCCAAAGTTATTTTTGAACAGGAACATTTATTTTCCTTTGTTTATTAGCATAGCTACCTGTTGGCAATAGATTCACAGCACTTGCAGTCATCTTCCCCTTTAGGCTCTGGCCGCAGTGATCTGATTGCCAAGTCAAGAAACATACTGGGAGCATTTTAATGGGAATCGCTCTATATATTTGTTTCTCTCTCTCTCTTTGTTTTATTTTTCTTCTCTATAAGCAATTCTATACAGAGAATGGAGCAGAAACAACATCCCTGTGTGCATGCTACCGCTGAAAATGGTGACAGACACGTGCTTGGAGTCCTTGCGTCACAAGTCAACATATTCCCATTATTTCAACCTCAGTTAACAGGATGTTATCAAATAAAATGAGAATTCAGGGGATTTTTGCATTGGTGACAGCAGAACAGAAGCCTTTTGTGTTTGAATTGTTCTGGGTAGAAGGGGGGAGAATAAAAAAAAACAGTTGCTGGTCTGAATTTATGTGTGTATATGTGTATATATATATTTGCATTAGTCTGACTCTCAGTTCAGGTTGCTTTGTTGGCTAATTGCTGTTTGGGCAGGTAGGTAAATTGTGACCCACCTTAAAAGAAAGGTATTAAATCTCTGGTTTGGCATATCTGACTATAATGAGTGGCTGGAAAGTTGGCCCAGTGGCCACAGGTACATGATTCCTGCCAGGGAATTGTGTGGAGCTGCTGGTTCCCAAAGGGGTTGGTGGCTGGTCCGTAACCTTATGTGCGATGTTTTTCACAGGGAGATGCCACCTGTAGGAGGTGGCAGCTCCCTCCAAAGGACATGGGCATCCAGCTAGAATTTTGAAATAAACCTTTTTTGTTTTGATTTGGTTTATATTGGACAGGGGGGTTGGTTTGTGCAAGTCGCACAAGTTGGCATAAAGGGCCCTTGTTGTTTGGAGAGACTTCAGCGCCTGGTGTCCTGCTCCTCTTGTCCAAGCAGAGCTGATGGTTGCTGTTGGAGTTTGCTCTGTAATGTTTCCTTCCTTTGTGTCATGCCCAGTAGTAGCAAGGTGACTGTAAAAGAGCCAAATGCAGCAAGTCACAAATGCAATTCACATAAGCATATGTTCCTAAAAATAAGGTTTTATGATCTCGGATGATTGTATTGCATTGAGAGGAAAAATTTCAAACTGGAAAACTAAGTCACCTGTGAGTGCCAGGGCAGAACTGCTTCAGCAGCTATTGGGACTGGACCATCTCAGCTCTGAGACCCACATGTGTCTCCTAAACCAGCCTGAGGTGGAGGGTGTTGCAGTGTGAGCATCACAAGCCATGTCAGATATGAAGTCTAGTGCAAAGAGAGCATTCGTAGCCTGCCTAATGTGTGTAGCTTTAGTCTTAAAGTTTGTATCATCATCCTACGCAGATGTTAACTAAGACCTGTATTTTTCATTTTAGTAGCTAGTGATTCAATTTCAAAAGCAAAGCCTGCAAAGAAAGTGAATAAACAACATGAAATATCAATTTTGTACTGCTATAGTGTCTAAATAATGACTTGGGCTATTAGCCGACCTCTTCCCTCAGCACGAGACAGCTCCAAGGGAGTGAATCACTGGGAAAAATACAGAACATAACAGCCCATCACTCCCAGCATTGGTGAGGAGAGCTGCACCCTGCCCTGGCCGGGTGCCTGGAGGGGAGGGCAGCACCCAACAGGGCTGACTCTGGCCCAGGAAAAAACAGTGTGTAGCACCGGGACGATCCGAGGCCTTGGCCTTGTCAAGTTTTCATGCATTGTAAGTTTTGCTAAATAAAGCATGTATTTAAACACAGGCTTCAGACCTCTGGGAATGAAGCCTGAGAACTTGCAAAGAGATTCACCACACATATATTTTTCCTGAAGTGTAGCTTTTCATGGTTGTGTTATTATGAGAGCCATTATTTTTGGTGGTGTTGTTTCCTACAGATTTAAGTGCCTAGTTTAAAAGAAAATCATGAAGTAAAGGCACAAAAATACTACCTTTGAAGAAACATATGAAAAGCCAGTGTCCTCAGTCTTCCCTCCGGCTTTTGTATGTTTCTTTTCTCAGCGAAGATGCTCCAGTGGGTCAACATGATGCTATCCTGTTGCAGCTTGAGAACAGCAATGAGATCCGCAGAGGGGTTCACTGGACTTAGTAGGCCCTTTCCTCTAATTCCCTTTTGAATTCCTATGGATGTATGAGAGAAAGGGGAAGCAGGGCAGGTCTCCTGTCCTAGGCATCCGCAGCACTAGCTGTCAGGATGCTCCATCTTACAAAGATATCTGATGATGACACAGGCATGGTGGTGATGGGTTTACGGTTGGGCTCAAGGATATGAAGGTCTTTTCCAGCCATAATGATTCTATGATTCTAAGCCAGAGCCATCTAAGTTAAAGTCCATCTAGGCTGCTGTTTGTGGGTGACTCCAGCGTTTCCACCAGTCTGGAAGTCTGCACTAGCCTGGCCCTGGTGTCCAGCTCCCTCCCTGCTCTGCTCTGAGTTACTGAGCCAGGATTTTGCTGCGGACAAGGAAAGGAAACATGTTCTGCCACCTTCAACATGAGAGAGCAGCCACTGCTACATTTCTGGGACTAGCTGTCATTTCAAGAAATCGTATTTTTGAGAGGAAAATGTAACTACAGCTTAAAAAAAGAAAATATTTTACTATTTGTCTTCAAGCTACTGCAGAGCAAAACTATATAGCCTTCAAGTATTTTGTGGATATTCCGTTTGTTCATTAGAAGGGAAAGTATTGCTATCTGTGCTATTTTTCTATATGCCATACATATATCTCCTTTGTGTCATTAGTATCAGAAGATCCTGAGTAATTTTCAGTTTCTCTATTTGTTGGTTTTAAGCAATTCTGACACAACTGCATTAAGATCATAGGCACATACAGGCTTTATGCATATGACCTTTTTTAGGAAATTAAAAGAGAATAAATCATGGAAACATTTTTGTCTTCTGTGGAAATGTTAGTAGATAATTTAGAGATGGAGATAGAACTTTAAGAAAAAGTTGGTGTGATAGTACCACGGGTAAAAGTGCTATTTTGTGCTATTGTTTTATTCTAGAAAGCTTTTCTTTATGGCTGACTATTCTCTTTGACTCTTTTTTTTTTTTTTTTCCCTTCCAGGAGGTTGTCTCATCTCCAGCAATTAAGTCATGGCTGTCCACGTATTCAATTTATTTGCCATCAAGAACATTATTACATTTTGTGAAGGAGGGGAGAGAAGCATTTAATATCGTGAGGATGAGACTTACAAGAACAGAACTGAGTGGAGGAGAGTTACAAACAGTCAGCATCTCCTCTGAAAAGGATTCGAGCGCTCATTCATCTCGCAGCTGTTGTCATGGCAAAGTCTTCATCGTGTCTCGTGCTGCTGCAGTGGGGGAACCTGCTGGAGCACGGAGAGAGAGGCAGCAGCTGCAGAAGCGTTTTCTCCTCGTTGCAGCACGGCTCCATGAGACCTGTTACAACCACGTTTTTTGCTTTTATGCCTTCCCTATCTGAGCGTGTTGGGTCGCTGTCCTTCCTTGTATGTAGGGCCACGCGTGCGAAACTTGCCCCAGAAGAGTCGCAGCAGCAGCGTGCTGGGGAATGAGAGTCAGGGATCGCATGCGGGAACCATTGGAGGAGTTGGGAGCATTGGCCTGCAATGGGGCAAGGGAAACCTTTGCCTCCTTGCCTTGGGTGCTGCAACAGCAATGAGCCTGCAACTGAGCCACGTCCCTACTTCAAGGCCAGTCAAGCCAAAGGCTTGAGTCCCTGCAGGACGGGCTCCAGGGAGGGCCCACAACAGCTCCATCCTGGCTGCTTGCTCAGGCAATGCTGGGCTCCTGGCCCCAGGACAGCCTGATCTTGGCAAGATACAAGCCGTGGGTCTTGGCAAAAGTGATCGTTGCCTCCCCTGGAGAACCAGCAGATATTTTCATGCAGTCTTTCCTTTGGGTGAATCCCTGTGCATGGGGACAGTTTGGTAGCTGAGTGGGCGAGAGCAGAATTCCCCACAGAAGTGGAGATGAAGTGGCTGCATGGTGCTGTGCTGCACCCTGCCTAATGGTACGGCCTGTTCAACCCCAGGGAACTGGGAGCAAATGATGTTTCCCCATAAATGTTGAAAAAACTGCTGATAAAGTGAACTGCTTGTTGGGGGAGGTATAGGAAGAGGCAGAAACACTCGGGAGTTTGGGAGATCTGAGAGATGTGATTGTCTAAACTGTTGGTTCAGATAAAATATCCAAAACTGAGACTCTCAACCTTTTGAGTAGTTCTCTGTGTCCTCACTTGGTAGGCTGTTCAGGTGATGCTTCCAGACTGGGCATTGCTCATGGCTTTACCTTCTGAACAAACATGAAGCTTGCTTACTCCTTTAAAAAGCATTTGGGGTGAAAGACAATACTAAGGGGAGTTTTTGGAAATGAGTAGAGATGGTCAGAACATCAAGAAAAACATCCTCTTGATGAGATCTACTGGAAACTATTTGGATGGTAAATCTGCTACATTAATACGGTTTGAGTAACGGATGGTGTTTGGAAACTAAACTTTCCAAACAAAAGGAATTATGTCCTACATCTGGTGTGTGCACTGAACAACAGGAATTCACATTTTCCATTCCCCAGTGCAGAACAAAGTAGGCTTAAAATTAGTAAATACGTTAGTCACTGTATTGCGAGTGGCAGAGCACAAGTGGCAGCAGTAGAGTAATGCCAGCACTTAGGGAAAATGCTTTCTCAGAACTGTATGCAGTTTTCTAAATAACTGCTTGCTGCTTAGCGTATGGGCTTTGCCATAGTAAGACGAAGCAGTCGATGCCTTGCTTCCAGTTAGAGCAGCTTCATTCGTACATAACTGAGGGACATGGGCTTGGGTGGTGGACCAGGTCTAGCAGGCAGAAGTCTCCCCAGGATGAGCTGAACCAGAGTGTCCACAAAGCACTTTGCAGCACAAGCCCTTGGCCTGCCTGGTCCTCTCAGGGTGCCTGGATGGGAGAGCAGCAGAGTGCAACGACTGAGCGCTGCGACGGCACCGGTGCTTCCGCTGTGGTGGTGTTTTCCACACTCACGCTGGTTGGGATTTCACCTGCTCTCCCTCTGTATGTCTCTATCTTCCAAATCCATTTTGTCTGGATCTGGAATTTATTTCTAGCTAGGAGCTTTTCATTTAATGGTGACACATTCTCTGCAGACATTTGCTTTTCAGTAATGAGAAAGCATATGTTCCATCAGGGATTTGTAAAAGCAGAATACTGGATTAGTTTGTTAAAATGCCTCAGTGATGGATTCCAGCCTTTTTTTTTTTTTCAGTTTCATTAAACTCACCTCACTATTTGCGTGTGGTTGGGTTATCTCCAGATAACTCAACTCAGTATGGCATACCCAGACAGTAAATTGAGTATGGACAATAGAGAGGGACCTTTTCTAAGCACCAATTCAGATGCTGATGACTGAGAAGCAAAGGAAATTCTGAGTTTAGCAACAGTCTCTTATTAAACACATAGGAAGAGGAACGTGTGACAGCCTAAGTTAAGGAGAGACAGCTTCATTCCATGTCTAGCCCATTGTTAGAAGTGGGAGAGAAATAAAGAAAAAAAAATGCTCGGCAGGAAAAGAAATGGCTGAAGCAATGAAAATGTTGTGTGTGTGGGGAAAATGTTCATCTACGCACATTTAAAGTGTAATTGTGTGTGTAAAAATCCATCTATGTAAAACCCAGACTAGGAGGAGGAGTAAAGAGCAAGGCACCAGCAGTCGGATTTGCACGGGATGCTGCAGCACCTCCGGGCAGGGTCGATGGATGCAGAGCCAAACGGGCAGTAGACGGTGCAACATGCTTTGGTCAACAGCATCAACATGAAGCCATCTGGCACCTTGGTCCCACACAGTCTCCACTTCTCCCACACTCATTTTTCACTTGGATTTATTAGAATTTCTTCTAGACAAAATTCTGGCCAAAATGGGACAGTTTTTATTATCTAGTAATTCCACTCTTCGGGGATGGTAGCATAAACAGATTCTTGCTTCCTTGCCAGTCTTAAGGACTGAGGATGTAGAGCAAAAATGTTTCAATTCCTCATTGAAAGCCATCAGATTTTGCGGGTGTGCCCTTCATGATCCCACTTCTTGGCCAGAAGAGGGGAAAAGAGTGGAAACGACTGGTTCCTTTTCCTGAACTTGCTGTTGAGCTTGTGTTTCTAATGCATTTCTGTCTCTCCATCTCTTTTAGGTCTGCACAAAAAAACAGGGCAATAAGCTGCGGGCTACCTGTTAAGGCTGATTGATAGTATATATATTGCAAATCATCTGGCCAGTGCTTCAGTGGACTGGCCCAACCACTTGAATGTTACTTTGTCCATCACTGACTAGCTGCCATGTGAGCCACTGGCTTATGTATTCTCCAGCTGCCTTTTGCAATAGCCTTGAGCTTGTGTCCCCAGATGACTGGCACCAAAGGTTAGAGCGCAGCACTGACAGCCTGTCTCCCACGGCTAATCTCTCCTGACACAGGTTGGAAGTGAGCTTTGCTATGTCATTAGGTGGAGCTACAGCCTCTGGCACTTCTGGGAAGCTCTGTCTCTGTCATCATTACACGAACTGAAGATAGAGGAAAACTTCAAAATCAATTAAATGTCATCATCATTACTTCTAATTACACCATGCCCAAACTCTGTGAATGGTTTTCAGTAAATGAAACATGAGGTCTCTGCCATGAGGAGGTTACAATTCAGAAATGGAGTGCTGATACAGACAAAGAAGAGAATGAATTGCCTTGAAAAAGGGGAGAAGCCTAGAGATGAAGTTTGCCTGCACTGGTATTTGCTTCACACTTCTCATCACCTCTATATTGCGGGCCTTGCTCTGAGATAAAGGCCTTAGTGATGATTAATTGATATTGCACAATGTAAGCCCATAGCAAGTCTAATTAAATCTTACGCTTTCTGGGGGTTTCTTGTCCATATGACCTTCTCAGCTGTTTCAGATCAGAGAAAAATGTATTAGCAGCCATATGGTTAAAACACCAAAAGATGCTTAGATGCTGCAGAGTTGGACATGATGTCCATTATGTCCAAAGTTGGACATAACAAGCTGTATAGAATGAAATGGAGCTCAACACAAATCAACTGTAATATTGTTGATATTATGGGAAAAAAACTGTGATTGCTTCTTTATTTTCAGCACCTTTATGGAGTAAAGGTATTTTATTACACTGAATCAGTAGGCTTAAGGCCATACCAAAGTTGAAACTTCCAGACAGAATTATGCTTATTTTTACTTATTCCATTATACTGTTTCTGTGTTTCTTTTTCTGCACCTATTTACTGTAGGAAAATTCCATTTTTTTAATGATTTTTTTAAATTACAGTTGTAAGACATGGGAAAGCAATAGTCTAACAACAGGAGGTTCTGTGCCAGCAGCATCTACAACAGTGGCTGCTGGTAGCTGAGAGGCTAGACAGAGCTTGAAACTGTTTGCTTATCTTTCCACTAAGCATTGGCATGTTGGCCTCAATGTGATTGACCAGTTACAGCTGTATATGGGATGTGGTCAATGTTTCCTGGAAAAATGAATCACAGCATGTGCCTTTGCTTGAAGGCATTTCAGAAGCCGAGTGCCCTTGTCTTATCTTCGTGTCTCCTGAGTTGGTCCACACCCTTTTGCCTTTTTTCCTGTGAAACAGGTTGAAGTGAAGAGGAATCAGGCAGAAAACACTGGTTCCAGTGAGCAGAACTCCTCTTGTGCTCTCTTTCCTGTACTCTGTGCTCCGCAGCCCTGGATTTCATTTCCTTCTTGATTCTGATCATAAAGGAAAGATGTCCTATGTATGTACAAACTAAAAAACAATGCTGAAGCAGCAGGCAGTTTTCTTGCTCGCCATTGCTGAATCTGCTCACCATTTCCCATCACTACAGGACATGGGGGAGCTCTGCATCTCTGCTGTGCCCCCCATCACTGCACGTGCAAAGCACCAGCTGCCTTCCTGGGCGGTTCCTATTTCTGATGGAGACCTTGGCCTGGTCCATCAAGCCTCCTTGTCCTCTGGGGAGCAGTGTGATGACAACCCCTGCTCCTGCTCTGGCTGATCCTGGGATTTCTGGGAGGCATCTTGGCACCTGCAGGCTCTGCAGTGAATCACTTTCCTGGTAGGACTGAGACTCTGTGGCAAATTGGGCCATGGTCAACACCAGCGAGGAGCTGAACAGATTATCCAGGCAGTCCCTGGGGCCAATGACCTGAAGCTGGGCCAAGAAGTGTTGTGAGAGGAGCCACATGTACCACTGTGGGTTCCAGGACAACTGGAGCATCTGGAGGTGGAGGACAAATGTCAGACAGTAGGCGTTACATTTGTTCCTTGTGCAGATTCTTACTAGTACAACAGCAACGGTGTTTTTGGTGGCAGAAATGTCTGATCATGTGATGGAAAGACTGGATGGTGGCCATGTCCTAGGCTGACAGCCCTTGGTCCTCTGCTGTTCTTCAGGAAAGTGCTTCATATTCAGCCGATGGTGAAAGCCCTGGCTGTGCTCACAGGGTGATATGTCTGACTTTCCGCACACCAAACAGGGAGAAAATCCATTAATGATGTGGTCAAATCTGTATAAACCGTAGGGAGGAGATGCTCAGCTCCTTGATCAATGACTTCAAGAAATCGCAGTTGGGTTTGTGAGCTGTGAGTTCAGAGAGAGCACATCCTGGGGGCAGAGCTGGCCTGCTCACATCACTGTGGGTCAGTGAACCAAAAATGCAAGGAATTTCAGATTTCGGAAGGGTGGCAATTTACTCATACCACTCACATCCAGTGTTTGCTCAAGGGGGAAAAGCTATAGTAGGAAGATACGCGTGGTTGCGGTTGGAGAAAGGCTTTTGTATGCCTTACAATAAAAGACAGGGTGTATATTAAAAACAAAACAAAAAAATCCTTGATAATGCAGCCAAGGCTGGACCTTTCTTTACATGCAAGCATTATAAGTTGTGGCTGGATGTGCTAGAGTGCAAGGATATAGCATTGTTTTATCTAAATTGGAATAAAACCATTCTCAGGACAGTGTGTTTGGGCAGGTTTCCCCTTCTCCGCAATTTGGCCCCTTTTCTGATTGGGTGCATGTTTGAGAATAGACTTTCTTGAGCGTGAAGAACCCTCCTCCCACAGCCTTAACCAAGCAATCTGGCACAAACTTTTGAGCAGCTCGAGGGAACATTTCAATGTGCCATTAAGAAGTCCTTCACCTTGCTTTCTCCTCACGATTCTAGCTGTGAAATTGGTTTCTGAGCATGTAACCTCTCTGCTTCTTGGTGTTCTGGGATAGGAGTCGGTAAAAACACATGGACGCCACTCAGACATGGATAAATTCAGTGAAGGAAAATCCCAAAATACAGCGAATTGCCAAAGGAGAGAGAAAAAAAACTGTTAAGTTATTGATTTGATGCTTTGGGTCTTGAATACTCTCCCAACAATGCAGTGATATTGTCGTGAGTTCAGAAAGCCCTTTCTGAACTGAAAGCAGGAAAGTGCTTTCCTGACACTGGGAAGGCACACTGTGCTGCCCATGCAGGGTCTTGATGTAGCTGGGAGATCCGTGTTTTGTTTTTGAGATCCTGTTCTTTAATGACTGTGGATGCTTGAATACTGGGAAATCTCGCTTCTGAGCTGCACTTTGTGAAAATAGCCTTTTGCCAGATGATCAGGGTAGAGTTGAGGTTTGCCTGGGTTGTCGTGACTGCATCTGCCTGGTGCTTTGCATCTGCCAACTGGAATGACATAAGGAGAGGGAATGATTTGGCAGCACGTGTGTTGATGGGGCACTACCCATCCAGTGTGGATCTGAATTTCATATGCATAGGCAAAGTCTATGGCTTTTTTTTTTTAATCACATAGAAAAATGGAGGGCAAATCTTTCAAGAGAGAAACCTCAATGTAATGCTTAGTAAGTGCAAGAAAAACTCTGCTTCATGTGTAAGGTGTCCCACAGCCCTAAACTGAGCTAGACTCAGAGGTCAGCTCAGGTTACTGTCAAATTTTGTCCCTCTCAACGTGGTCAGAAGTTTCCAAGGCATGGGTCCCTTGGGTACCATTGGAGAGCCCTTGGGGTCACACATACCCTTAGGGGAGACAAGGGACAAGACAAGATGGGGCAGTGAAGGGGAATGTATCTGGGGATCCTCTTGCTAAACAGAGGTGCTGCAGCCTCCCAGGAAGGAGGGAATGGGTCATGTCACAGATTTCCTGCATCCTTTTGGGCTCCTAGCTCCTACCCTGCTGGGTATTGCAGGGTGTCTGGTAACCTCTCGCCTGCTGCAGCAGCAGCAGGGGTTGCATGGGGAGGTGCAGAGGTAACCTCAGAGTGAACCAGGGAGAAGGGCTTTCCGGGTTATCCGTATTTTATAACGAGCAAAGGAGATAAGCAACAATGACTGCTTGATCACATGCTCACTTTATACCTAGTATATCCGATGTCCCATAGAGTGCATACCCCATGCACTCTATCCAGTGCATGCTGACTTTGGAAAAACTGTTTTGTTCTTTAAGGGAGCCTAGTATGCATTTAGTTTCCTGTATACTGCAAAAGAGGAGTGAAAAGATTTAAATATTCTTCTCTCACTAGCTCCCGTGAGTGTGAACACAGCATCAAAGCATGGACACTTACAGTGCTTTTCTCCACTGTGCTCTTTTTATAGAATCTTTACTTGTAGCTTTTTATTTTTAAGAGTAGGTAGGATTTGTAAATCTACATGGTTTATGCAGTAACTTCAGGTAGCATCTTTATATACCCCCTCTCTAGTTATGCCAAGTACTCTTTTAGCTCCTGCTGAGCCCTGGAGACACCTGGCCTTGCTTGGTGGCTTCCTGAAGAGACCCAACTGAAGAGCATCCCTAAGTGGGCCAAGATGTTTGGTCCTAGGGAAAACAGGTTTGAGCTTGGGATCCAGAGTCTAATTTTGCCTAAATCTTGGGCTCCAGGACAATAGGCATGTGTACAGTACATCTAACATGGCCTTGGAAGGATTGAAGATCTTATAAAAGATATTTTTGGTTTACATTTAGCTTGCTGATGGTGACATTGGAAGGTTACAATGCTTACAAGGGAAACGAAAGATAAGGATTTGATTGCGTGCTCAAAAAAAGCTGTTAACCAGGCCACCTACTTTCAAGGGGAGTGCCTCGCAGGGTATATCTTAGCTCCGGGGCCATTTAAGTTTATATCGGTCTGTTAAACGCAGGGCTTGAGATAAACAAGAATTCAAGTCTTCATGAACTCCCCTCCCAGGACAGGGTCCTAATCCACAGGTTGTAGCATGGGATTCCCTTTTCTCTCCCATTCTCTCCACAGTACAGAGCCTGTGGGCACATGTACGGGCATCTTGGCAGGCAAGGGATACAGATGGGCTCCTCTCTCATAGGCGTAGGGAAGAAGAGATACATACTGGGGTCTGCCACAGACTGCTGCGTACACACTGGGCTCCACTACCACTGCTCGAGGCAAAATGTGCTGTCCTCGCTCTGAGCTGGCATCAGGGTGACAGAGATTTGGGGATGGATGCCCATTCACATACATGTGTGTGTGTGTGTATATAAATATATATTTGATGTTTCATGGGACTGAATATTAGTAGGAGAGTGCAGTAAGTAAAAGGGGAAAACAAAATCTTCAGTTTCACTTCTCAGGCTCTGCTCATTTGATGAAAAGAAGCAAATGTTGAAACGGGAGACTAATCTTTTGCAAGCCAAGTGCCGCTGTGCTGGCTGCGCAGGGCCGGTGCTGCTGGTGACCGCTCTGAAGTGGCCACCTGTAGCCAGAGCGGAGCAGAGACCATTGAACACGATTGCTGTGTTCTTGTCCCGGGAAGTGCTCGTTCCCTGGCAAGATTTGGACAATCTACTGCTGTGAAACAGCTCTGCTAGCCAGTAGAAACACACTTGGGAATTTTCCAGCCATCTCCACATACCCACAGAGTGAGATTGCAATTTTCTTTCTTTTTTTTTCCTTTTTCGAAATCAGGTGTTTATTGGTTAGGTGGCCATGCTCGTTTTTACATGTGTCTGCCTCGGTGGCTATGCATTGATGACGGCGGAGATGTGTGGCATAGAGGCAGGGGAATGTGCCAGTGCTTTGCCCACAGCCAACCCACTGCAGACCTCTGGAAATGCTGCTATGGAAAAGACACAGGAAACACAACAAGAGCCAATAACTGCAGTTTGCTCTCAAGAGATACGATTATGTATGAATATGAATTTCTAGCTAATGCTCGAGTCTTCCCACGACGCTTAGTGAACACTCAGATGAATAAATTGCAGCATCGGTCACCGATAAACCAAATCTCCCCTCTTTGGTCATTTGGTCATTAAAGCAACGAGTGCTTGATGATTAGGGATGACTCATCTGAATTATCATCATAAAAATGTAGCACTCTAGCCTTCATGCCTCTACCAGTGTGTATGAATTCCTGTTCAGAAAGGGAATTGCATTTAACCTTGTTATGCGTGTTGAAAGCTTCTCCATCCAGTGTTTTTTCCTTTCCAAATGCTGCAGGTGTCAGCACATTTTTGATTTTACGTTGTGTTTTTCACAGTCTATCTTGCATTTTATTATCAGGGTGAAAAGTGCAAGCCAATTTCCCCAGCTGGTATAAATCCACACGGCTCTGTTCACTCTGCTGCAGCTACTCCAATTTATACCAGCTGCCAGTCTGACCTGCACTATCGCTCCTGCTTCTGCAGCCAAGTGAATTCTATTTTCTTGTTGAGTAATAGCAGAGGATGTACAAAAAGAGGGGAGCAGGTGGTCCATGTCCTTGTTTTTTAGAAATTGCATGCACTTGACTTAGCGCTGCGTGACCAACAATGGAATTACTGTCACACTCTCAGCCAGGACTGTTAAATGCTACGCACAAGCCTGAGTATTGTTGAACTTCCAACCCAGGACATGTGGTGGAGCTTGATTTGCAGAAAGCCAGTGCTGTGGTTTTCCTGAAAACTAGTCCTCCCACAGATGCACAGATGACTAAGACAACTGTCATGGAGAAGTCTCTTGAGCACAAACCCTCTGCAAACAGGTTTGTGGAGGCCTTTAGCATCAGGGTAGTTTCATCCAAAGTCACTCTTGGGATTTGCAAGGGAGTTGGAGAACTTGGAGCACTGTCAGTCCCCCAGGAGCTCCTGTGGAGGAGGGCAGAGGTGAGCAGGTGGCTGTGACCTGCAGTGAAGGTATCTACCATGGGCAGAGGAGACCACGAGTGGCCCTGAGTTTGCTTTCTGTTCATGGCCTTGAACCAGAGACTAGCAAAACTCTGCCACTAAGGGTCTGCATAGCTACCTGTTGATTTTCCCTGACTTTGAATGATCAAGATGATATCCATGGGTGGATATCATGGGTCAAATATAATCTTCTGGACAGAAATATTACATTAGACTTTATTTATTTATGCACAAGAGCCACAGTAAAAGTCTTTCTAAGAATGAACAAATGCCCACTGAAAGTGTATGTAATATTCTTTATTCCTTCTACCCAGTTCAGTATCTCTTTTAACAAACTAAAGACCAGTTTAAGAAAAAGACCTTCCCTACACCCACATACACACAGCAGGAGTAAGGTTACAAATGACCTGCAAGGTTTCATGTTTGTGAAATATCTCTTATCACTTTCCAAAGATAATCTATGTTTGCTTCTGATGGATCCAGTCACTCTACATATTGCCATTGGACTGAAAATGAAACTATCAGCTATTGATAGATCTGGAGGGTAGCAAAACTTTTTGCCAACAGCAGTTTTGTTGCTTTTGTGTCTGGTCTTTGTGTATTACCATTGTTATAATAAATTAATCTCCCTGTCAGGTACCTCCAAAGTCAAATAAAAGTTACCTAGATCCTTCTAAAAAGACAAACTTGGTCTTGCATAATGAAGACCTAACTCTGCTCTCAGTTGTAACAGGGGTGTGCTTGCTTGCTAGCACTGGTAGAGATCACACATAGACCTTGAAATCTCTTTTGAAAGAGTCCTGGCTTTGGTTTGCTCTGCCTCTCAGCTCATCCACTTCAAAGCTGCATAAATTATTATAGTTTTGCTGGAGATTATTCCAGCGCTCAGTGGCATGAGGAGACAATAGGGTTCGGGGAAATGCAGCTTAGTCGTTGCCCTCACTTTTGTTTTTCCCAGCATTCTAGAACCTAGCAGGATCCCGTTCCCAGATTTCATGCTGATTTTACTAATACGATTGCAAGTACCAGGAGGGGTCAAGATAAATTGAATAAACCAAATCCTGGTCTTATCCCTTGCCTGTAGGTCTTTCTTTAGTGCCATGGTAGGAGGTATTTACGGGCTGCAGGAGGGGCTGATGCTGTTGAATATGCCACTTGCAGGTAAGCACTTTTCTGATTGCCCAGGATGGAGGACCAGCAGGCCAAGAGGCCCTGGAAGGGACACGTCAGCCCTGACATATTGCTCTTTGTGACCTGCTAGCTCCCAGGACCTTGGAGAAAGGCAAGTGAACACAAATATATGTGAGTGTTCGGCATGCGTTGGGCAAAAGTTGACAGAAAGGCAATGACGAATGGTCACAGCTCATGGTTCCTGGGGCCTGAGGTCTTTCGTCTGTGTCCCATCCTTTTGTCTTGCTCTCCTGGTAACTTGGTCTCAGATGAAAGATGCTTTCAGTGGCCTCTTGTCCTTTGTGTCAGCTGAGCGCCCTGTCCTGCCAAAAGGAGCCATGAAATCAGGCCACTGCGATTAAGCCTTTGCTCAGATCGCCTGCCTGGGATGCCAGTGTCCAGCCTGTGCCACATCCTTGTGGCTCCATTCCCACACCTGCCCTTCTCCAAAAGGAAGGGCATGGCTTCCAGGACTGCACAAGGGACATATATTCCTTTTTCCTAACACATTCCCACACACTGATGCATAGAAAGGAGGGCAGATCAGGAAGTGAAATGATCTAATTTGCTACCAGATTTCCCCTGCGAGGAGGAAGCAGGACCTGACTGTTTGCTCTCTCTTGTCACTGACCATGTAAGCTTCCTCCAGCCCTTTTCCTCATTTCTCATCTCCTTTCAAACTCTCTCCTGGTGTGAGGCTCCACTCTAAGCAACCAGAAATGGAATATGATGAAAGCAGGCCAACACCTTTGTTACCTGCAAATGCAGTAATCTAAACTTGTTTTTCATCTTTCTGCATTATCAGAGGATTTATAGATTTGTTTATCAAGCAGTGCATTGCTCTCCAAATGAGCCACAGCCCTTCATTATATCATCTTCTTTTCTCAGAAATTTTTTCAGAATTCACAGCAACTCCTTTTGTGTTTTTGATTAGTTCACATATGGGCATATGTTTCTTTATTTTTTTTTCTCTAGTATTTGCTGGCTGTGCTTGACCTGGCATTGGTGCCACTCATCGCTTAGAGGGTGAAAACAATTACCTGAGCGCTGGGGTGATGGTCCCAATCTGCCACTGGCTTCTCTTCCGGCATTTGGGTCATTCATTTAACTTGGAAAAGTTCAACTCTTCTTATAGAACTTAGCTCTATAAACATTACACTTTATGGCATGCATTAAACGCGTTTAAAAGACCTCGAAAGAGGAATGCTCTGCGAGTGTGTGGAAGGTGCGTTTAAACAGGAACTCCCAGATCTGTCTCTGAACTTCCCAGAAGAGGAATCAGGCTGAATTTCGCTGCCCTGGTGTGACCAGCCAGGACCAGCCGGCACCACGGAGGCAGATGGGCAAGGGCGATGTGCCCGTGGCACTCGTGAGTAATGTGGGGTGTGACAGACCGCAGTCACTGCCCTGCAGACCGCTGGCTTTATCTCAACACAAAGGGGACCAGAGGGTGGCCTTTGGTTTACACACGCTGCTATGTCAGCTGAATGGACTAGCGGGGGATATAAATGTTTCTCCCGGGCTTCATCAAAGCAGTGTGACCGTCTTCCTGAGCTAGCTGGGTCAGCACAGGAGGGAGCACACGCATGGCTCAGCCCGAAGCGGAGATTAAAAACCAAACAGCCCACAAATAATTCCGACGAGAGCAGGAGGCTCGAGGTGGTGTCAGCTCACGTGTCCCTTCGCAGTGACTGCGGACCGCTGGCGTCGTGAGGGTGAGCACACTGCAGGGACCAGCGAGGGGCACGGCGCTTGTGCTGTGATCGAACTGTATATCGCAATAGCTGTGTTTTATATTGTGATAACTATGTTTCATTCAGTGTCGTTTACACTTGTGTCGTGATGTCAGTATGCTGCTGTATCATTCTGCTAAATCAAAAATCCCATCTAACATCAAATATCTTCAACTTCTTTACTTCTTCTATATCTTCAATATCTTTACACATGTGTTGTGATGTCAATATATTGCTGTATCATTCTGCTAAATCAAAAATCCCATCTAACATCAAATACCTTCAAGAAAGTACATTTTGATATGAAATACGGCACCTTCCTTTTGCAGGATATCTGGAAGGTCTGGTTAGGGAGCACTGGGCTCTGGCATTGGGAGGCTCTCAAAAGACAGCATAAGCAGGTATGGGTTTTCTAGGGTTTCAGCTCAGCAAAACAGCTCTAGCATAGTCACCAGCACTGTACCTAGATTCAGTCAGGAAAACTGGCCTATGATTTTAAGAGCCTGCTCAGGATCTACTGGGAAGCAGCAATACCGCAGGCAAGGAAAGCACAGGCTGCATCCCTCACCCCACTTATAGGCTAAACCTCTGGATATACAAGAAAATATACTGTTTTCATTCATTTATGTTACTACTACAATTATCTTTCAAATAATTCCCCTGTGGCAGTCCTCCTAGCAGGAGCCTCCAGCAAAGCCAAAGAGTGTCTAACCCAAGAGGGTGGCACTGGCCATATTTTTAATGAACTTTTGAGAGTCTCAGGTCAGGAAAGTGCCTGGAGCAGCTACAGGCTACACAATAGGCCAGTGTGGATCTGCCAAGGCAGATGAACAAGGCACGTTATTCCCACCACTACCATTCTCTGAGTTTATTTAAGTGCTGCTGCCTTGGAAAGCCAATGAAATCATTTTATAGATTTCAGGTGAGTGCTCCCTATGGCTGAATGGTGACTACAGGCGCTTCTTTTTCTCCAGCAGAAAACAGCTCTCTTTAGGTGATGAGTAGGTGTCAGTAAAGCAATGCCTCCCATGTCTACCCGCACATTTCCGCGTGCACCTGCAGGCATTGCAGGTATTTGGCAGTAGCAGTGATGGTGTGAGGGGGGCTGCTCTGCAGTCCCTTTGCTAGATTCGCAGGTATATGGGTCAGGTACTCGTGCGTGTGCATGTGTGCAGGGCAGTGCAGAGGCTCCCGCAGCAGATGCCAGGCCAGGATGCAGGCAGAGCACCGGGATGACAGGGCACGAGCACAGCACGGATGAGGGACGTTGAGCACAGCAGCAGGGGTGGCGATGCCCCAGTGCAGGGGCCAAGAGGCCCACTGCTCACCCCAAGCTGTGGCACGAAGCATCCTCGTCCCACTGGGCAATGCCAGAGCTGCTCCAGCGGTGCCGGGGTCGGGCAGCCCCCAGGTGCTGCCGGGGGTGCCCGCGGGGTGCTGCCCGGCGCCCGCCTCCTGCCCTGCAGCCGCGCGTGGCCGTGCGTGCAGCCCCGAGCGGGAGGCCGGCCCAGGGCACCCACGCCACCGGCGCCTGCCCTCCCCCAGCCTGGCGAGGCCGGCAGTTTTCCTGTTCGCCTCTTACCTTTTGCACTGATCCGGAGGGCAGCGAGCAGCCGGGCTGCGGTCCTGCCGCAGCCGGGAGCCAGCGCTCACCTGCTCGCACCCGGGCAGGTGTCGCCCCT
This sequence comes from Rhynchotus rufescens, assembly GCA_032273925.1. Lineage (NCBI taxonomy): Eukaryota > Metazoa > Chordata > Aves > Tinamiformes > Tinamidae > Rhynchotus > Rhynchotus rufescens. The sequence goes on from JAVCKT010098378.1 coordinate 26,167, forward strand.
GGGGCTTCCCACAGCTCCTGCATTGGCGAATTCTCCTTCCCACGGAGGGGCTGGAGCCTCGCATCCGAGCACACTCTGCTGCTGCCAGGTCTGTACCCGCATCCAGCGCAGGGGGACTGTGCGAGAGTGTCAGGGGTGCTGGAAAGCAGAGGGGCCACGGGAGCCCTGGTGCATTTTGGAGGAGACCTGATGGAGGAGAAGAGGCAGCGGCTGGGTTCTCCTCCTGACACTGGTTGTTTGCTGTTGCGTGCCAGTGTTTGCTGGCTCTTCTGCGCTGGGCGCGAGCCCACGGCAGCTGCGTCTGGCAGGATAAACCTCCCCGTGGGGTCTGAGGGATGGCTGCGTTTTCCACTTCAAACAGCTTGTGTGAGGGGACTATCTTCCTATCCTGTGACCACAGAAAGTTAGTCTTTTGGAAGAGAAGTGAATGTATCTGAGGCACAAATATTGATATTTAAAGTGGAAACCAGGACCAGAAGTCTTGCTGATGTGGGTGGGGGGGGGTGGTCTGAGGACAGACCGGAGTATCCCCCTCCTCTCCAGAGGCTGAAGATCTGCTAGGGAAAGTCAGGCACTGTGGAAGGTGGGCATCATCTGTGCGTTGCTGCATATCCCTCCACAAAGCCCTGCCTGCCCTTGGGACCATATGAGGTCTTGTCTACGATGGGATCACACAGGACTCCAGGAGCTGCAGGGAGGAGGCTCTGTCCTGTACAATGCTTGGGCCTCCAGCCACGTTTGTAATGAGCAGCCTGGGGAATGAGCTGGGGAGTTCACCAGGTCCATTGCTTTACAACACTGGAGAAACGAAGTGCTGGCTGAAAATGCGTGGTGGGTGGGCAAAGTGCTGGGCTAACTTCTGGCACTGACTCAGCACAGGCTTTCTGTGAGTGCCTTCAGCTCAAGAGAAGTCACTCCTGTACTGTATTTTCTAAAGCTATATGTTGCTCTGGCTTCTGCTTGGTTGCTACTGATGCTCCCTGCAGCAATGTGAGGGAGAGATTGCTGGAGATCTTTGCTCAGTGTAAATTGGCATAAAGATCTTTTGATTTATGAGAGCTGAGAAGATTGTAACAGCAGAGGAACATCTGCCATTTAACCTCTGTCTACAACATAAATATCATATTTTAGCCTCAGCAGGGAAGAAAGCTACAGCTAGCCAAAGCAAATCAATTTGCTCTCTTAACATTCAAGGGCGAAATTCCCAGTAAGCCCCAAAGCTGAATCTCACAACCTCTAGGAACATTACATTACATGACTAGCTCAAATCCTCAGATATAACAGGATGGAGCTGATGATTGCTCCATCTGGGTTGGATGCAATCCCCTCACAGGAGTCCCAGGCAGAGGTAACCAGGTTTCTAGAGCTGCCCTCAGCCTTCAGCCTGCCTTTGAGCTGACAGACACATTTACTTTTGCTTTTCCAGGGGAACCAGTCAGATGTAAGAAGTCAGTTCTGATACTTTCAATGTAGACAGAAGTAAATTTAAATGATACCAAATGCGCTGCAGCTGCAGATTGCTCTACTTGAATTCAAACGTCAGTTTATAGCAATTGAGATTATTCAGTGATGTCCTGCTCCCAACCCTACACCTCAGGAGCAGTAGATGCAACTGCCCCGATACGGAGCAGGGTTCAGGCTGCTCCCCAGCTGCTCATGTTGGCCTCTTTGTAGCCCCAAAAAAAGGTCAGACTGAGCCCAAATAATGCAGGCAGTTTTGCTGACTTCTGTTCCACAGCCTCCAGCCCTCTGTAAGCACTTGAATGTTTTAAAGAGATTGTAAGAGATCTGTTGTAACATGGTCATACAAGAGAAACGTGGCCTCAGCCACACTTATAGATGGTATCTATGCTGGCTGAAAGCAGCTGTAGGTGTGGGAACTGTTCACACTCACACCGCCTCTGTCCCCCAGTCCTACAGTGTTTGTGGCTTCATGACTCCAGGAGATACAGGGTCCTCCCCAAACATGGCCGCCGCAGGCTTCATGACTCCAGGAAATACAGGGTCCTCCCCAAACATGGCCGCCACAGCCCTCCAGAATAAGCAGTCTTATTAAACCAGAGGGCCTTGGTGGCTTAAAGCTTTCTTCCCTGTGTGTTGAAGTGCTGTCTCAACATGCGTCTGCTGCCAGATGTCCCTCATGCCCTCAGCTTGAGGACTAGGCCAGTTCTCCTTCCACCTCAGAGCCCTTCGAGCAGAGGGAAGAAGCAACCATAAGCCTGGTTGTCCACCAGGGATTTATTTCATACTTTTCTCTCTAGAGAACAGCCTTCCATTACTAGCAGGTCTCCCTTCTCTACTCTCAGCTGTGCCCCATAGTTCTTGCCCAAGTCGTGGAGAAGTGGGTGAGCAGCAGGTACTCCTACAGGGTTGGTATGGAGGCACTGGGCATAGTGAACAGACTTTAGTGCACTTGGGCATGAGTGGATGAGGATTTCTGTCCTTATATGGGGTTTTTTTTTGGAGGTTTGTGAGGGATGGGAGTGTTTTTTGTTTCTTTGTTTGTTTTTGTTTGGTTTAGTTTTCCAAAATCAGTGAACCAGTGGTTTTCCAAAACCAGTGAGTGAAATCTCATCATTTTAAGTAACAGTTAGCACTAGCCCACCTGTGTAAGTGCAATCCTGTGCGAACTTTGGCATAGAATAACTTCAAGGTTGAAATATCCCAAAATAATACCAGACATCAAACAGCAAAAGGAGACACTGGCCAAGATCCTCTGATCTTCACTGAAGTTGGATGGAACTGCACTGTTTTAGATCTGCTGAGAACCTGCCCATTCAAGCAAACTTTTAAAATGTTTTGGAAGGGGTGGTAAAGCTGCCTTCAGAGGTATTTTCTTCCTCCACTGACTGAAGAAACAGTGGATCATGTCCATCTAGCCCAAATATAGACACTCATAGCATAGGTCTGTCTCCTAAGGTCCAGCCTTTGGCCATTCATGAACACCAGACCCTGCCCATGGCATCTTGCCTGTCATGTTAAGCTCAGCTTCCCCATGAAGATGCTGGCCAAAGGAGATCCCACTATGGTCTGAGGAAAAGAGGGCAAGTGGCACCTGGCGGAGAGAGGAGGGACAGCGCCCAGGTGGGCCAGCCTGTCCCTGCATGCTGCTCCAGGCTGGGCGCCACCACCAGTGGAGCAGCGGTTCAGACCCTCATTACCACTTAATGGAAGGTAATCTTGGGCGGTGCTGGCAGTACATCAGCACTGCTGGGAACCCTGAGCACAGCTCCCATCACAGCGTGTTGGAAAGAAGCTGAGCATCACTTGGCTTTGGAGATAGACATCATGTTTTTAGTGATCTATTAGCCTTGGAGAATTCCCTCTAAATTACTGGCAAGCCAAAATGTTGCTGACCTGTTTAGAGTTTTGTCTGAGGTCATTTTTCAACTCCAGCAGTGAACTCCTGTTGCTTTGTGTTTACTTCCCAGAGTAAGGGGTGGTACAGGTTACCCTGGCACAGACTGAAACCTGCTGTTGGGCCCTGGGAGGTGAAGGCATTTGTCCCAGGAGGGGTCCCAGCTTGCAGAGGTGGGACCTGAGTCTTGCTGATTAAGGAGTGGGCATGATTTGACTTGAAGCTCCTCAGAGTTGCGTAGCATGGGGATGGGGACAGTGATTTCAATTTGTTGCCTATCAGCAGTCAACTGGTGAGAGCAGCAGAGAGCAACAAGACACTCTGATTCTGGTAAAAAAAAAATCAAGATTGAGATAGTGAGATGTGCTACCTATCATGGACTAAACCACCATCACAGACAGCTCTTTCCAATCTACTACAGCTCTGAACAGTAACCATTGGGATTTCAATGGAGTTGAACAGCACTTGTGCAGTGCTGAAGGAGGCCTTTAGGCTTGCTGAAATTTCAGGAGCAAGTTTCCCAGGGAAAAGAGTTTGCCTTTTCCCTCTCTGAACCTCTTTGATTGTTGCTGTCTGATGCGATTATAGAGACTCTGACAAGCTCCCTGCTACAGCTCTAGTTGGCAACCCTCAGAAACCTCCCAAAAGTCTTAAGTCACCTTGTGTGCATTGCAGATGTGGCTGATCTGTTTAGTTTAGATTTGAGAAAACCGTATTGGCCGCAGCTCAGCTTTTGATCAGCACTGGAAAGATGGTTGCAGTGTTGAAGTGTAACAAACAGAGTTTGTGTACACTTTTTCTCCCCCACCACCTCCTTTATTTATTTATTTATTTATTTATTTATTTATTTATTCACTTGCTTGCTTGCATGCAGTTAAAGAATTCATTTCAGGGTTTGCTAAAGAAAGCTCATTTGGGCATTGGAATTCATGGGAATATGGAGGTACCTGAGGATTTCC